>BCLK01000423.1:0-18081 GCA_001748405.1 Paraphoma sp. B47-9 | reverse complement strand
ATGAGGGAATGACCGTGCATGCGCTGGCCCCATCATTAAAGTCCGAGAGGCTTGGCACGACCACGCGATCCTTCTCACTCGCACTAACCGCGAAATGTCACACTTCGAAGACGATCCTGCAAAAACTAATGGGCTGCTCAGATGGTGGGTTGACAAATGCTTCCACTGCATGCATCTGGCAGCTGGAAGCATTATGAGTGGCTGCACGCAATGTTCGTCACCCTGAATGACGTTCCCACAGCCTCGATCCTGACAAGTATGAACGAGCCATGCACTCTCCGACATGGCGTGACCCATACATCCAGACGGCTCTTATACTGTTCATAGTTGCAATAGCCATTTTACAGCTTGGAGACTTTGGCTCGTAGCCTGATGGCTCCGGCGTTGCTCTCGGCTAGACTAGTGCGCTGAAGATTGCGTGCATATGTTGGCCCACTCTTGGATCTTCGACGCGTCATACGACTTGCTGAGTAGGGTCGAGCAGGCATCGTCCGATGGAGATGTCTGGAATAAGGATTGAAGCCTAGATTTGGCGTGCGGGCGATGGGGTCGAGTTTTGGTTTTCTGCGCGTGAGGGACAATTGGTCGTCTCTGCTGGTACTTACTTTCCTATTTGAGAGAGCACTAAACGTAGGTGTCGAGCTTTCGACCGTAATAAATTTACTACTCCAGAGAGAATAGAGGCTCGGCGCAGGGAGTTTCGCGGATGACGAATTCCATCTTGGGTCGCACTCGTGACGTTAGACGGCAGACTAAATTTCCGCTAAGTTTGTGAGTCTTTGGTCATTGATGTCAGAAGGACTCTGGTGCTCGAATGACTTGGAAGAACGCCGGTTACGGCACATAGTATGCTGTTCTATACAACGAATTAGTGACATTCTTTCCAGAGCAATCGATGTGCACTGTCCCCATTTGTGACCACCGAGCAGTTCAAATTACATCATCAAGATTTAGTACTTCCTCACAATAGCAAGAGCAATACCAAAGCAATTATTCTGGTAAGCTACATGTGAATTCAGAACCTAGTCGTGGGCTATTATTTGTCCTGAGAATGGCATACATTCCTTCGTCTCCAGACTGTGCAACATTTCGCAAAATGATACGATGAGCTTCTTCTACCACAGCAGCACGACCGCCGTCGAGCATTCAGAGGCACGTACGGCTACTTCCCTTTCCTTCGCGTTGATCGAGATTGTTCGTCGCTGTGTATCATACATACCGCAGAACGCACTGCTGGCCACAGAGGGAACTTGGTACATTTAGTGCCTCACACAAGGCTTCATCGGCGATCCAAGCTATATTCTTTCTTTTAGTGGGCATTGGGGTATACTCCTGAAGGACGGCATCAGTTTCAAAGTTCCTTGGTGGTGGAATCGTTTGCGGGAGTGAAGTTGTGCATCGCAGACCTAGGGTCCATCTGTTAAGGGCTGCAGCTTCCGTATGATTAGGCCTAGGTTTGCTTTTAAAGTAGTATTGGCGCCGCACTACATTTTGCCCCCCTTTCAAGCCTGTAGTTATGGATGTCTTGGAAATGTAGCCTGTACATTATGCTGCCTGTGCGGTGGGTCCACGCAGGAGAATGTTTTGTGACTTAGCTCAGACTGTAACACGCTTAGTTCACAACTACGCTATTAATTGCAGCACATGCAAGCTATTCGTGGAATTAGCAAGCGGGGTAGGCTTCGGCAGGCTAACTCGAGCTTGCCCCTCGCCAAACTGCCCCGCTCCAGGCACACTCCGTCACGAACGACCTGAGATGACAGCGCCGTGTCACAGTGTCACTCGAAGCACCGGCGACATGGCTGCGCGGCGGTATCCGCAGATTGCACGACTTCGGCTACGCATGCCTAGAATCGGTGACAGAGATAGTATACTGGCATGACGCTACGTGCAAGAATACGACAACGCGTATAGGAAAGACAAAAGGCAGCCTTGGAAGAAGAGGAAATTTGTCGAATTGTGCTTGATCTACGCAATGACTACCTGGAAGGATCGCTAGTCTGTGCCCCGCGTCATTGAAGACTACACAAGCCTCAAGCACGAGAACTTGACACGGTCACGTCTGGCCGACCTGCAAACTCCCGCAGACGGATGAAAAAAAACCTAGTCCAGGCAAAAAGAGGCTGCATACGATGCTATAATCATTCGCTAACATTCTATCTGTAGCGATCGGGACTAGACAACGCTGGCGACCGGGACAGTCTTCGCCACTCGCCGTGGTTGGATTGCCGCTGTTACTTCGGGATGGCGGAGCAGGGCAGAGGTACCTTCATACACGGGGCCATGATCGACACCGAAATTGAACGGCAAAATCAAGGTCATAACTCCGTTTGATGATGCATAAGTGTCAATGCGTGGGTCGGGTCCTGCGGCGGTGTTATTGGCTCAGCGTCTGAGCTTGACGTTCCGTTTCCAGCTGCTCTTGTTGTCTTCAATCAGGGCGGGAAGTTCGCAAACGTACTTGTCGGACTCTAGGCTCTTGACAAGGCTCTCTTGATGAGCTTGGTGTGGTTCTTGATATTTCAATCTTGCTTCACAATGTTGACCGCCTTTTCAGCAACATGCGCGGCCTGATGCTCGCACAGTTCCCGCGGCTTACAGCTGGGTGCATAGATTCTATGTCGATATTGATCGAGCTCGGCGTCACCGTTCAGACCTGGGCTCATCTTGAATCAGGGAGGTGTCGCGATTGCACTGAAGTGAGCACGAGAAGAATTGTCGTGAGCCTACGTTGCATTGCTCTTAAACTGGAACAATCAGATGGTACATTTTTCAGAATCCACTGAAGACCTACAAGGGACCCTCGGGATTCACAAACCGAGCCCTATCAGCTTGTGTCCTCCAGTAGCGTTCTAGGGTGTCGGAGCCACCCCAGTAATTAGGCAGTAGCTCTGGTTCGTCAACACACTGCCTCCGTGGAGCACTCGACCGGTCCATGTTGCATTCGAGTACTCACAGCGGAACGTGTGCTGGAAACCACTCTTCGTGCTAATGTTGCACCAACGGCTGCCTGGTTCTTTGACGACGCATGAGCAGTGATCCTGCGAGCTCGGCTGGCTAGCAACACGGGTGCATTGGATACCGTTGCGACTCCGGGTATAGGATGCAGTCCGGCTATGACAGCTGAGAAGCCGGACACATTAGTTTCAACATGTCAAGGGGAAAAGGGAAGGATGCTCTGCTCCGACCGGTGTAGGCCTGCTTTGAATCTTTCCGTATTGTCATGAAATACTTTGCGTAGAAAAACATGGTTTCATAGGGCTCCCGAGGTCGTGACAAAGCGTACGTCCACTTGGTACGTCAAACGTGACCAAATCTATCATGGCCCATGAAGAATGGGAGGCAAAGACATGCATAAAAACTGAGAACGTATACGGCGCTCAATCACCATGCATAGAATCTGATTGATACGCCGAGCTTCAACCGTTGTGGCCACGAGCCTCGCTGTGGACGCGGCAGGAGCATTACTGTCTTCGCAACAGGGACATCACGGTGCAACCCAATTAGAGTCAATCCACCAACATTTTCGTAGTCACCTCGTACGCAGGCAGCAGTTTGTCCAGGAAAAGATCAAGCCCAAAGCAGCTTTCAGCAAATAACAACTGTGGATTCGCCGAGGCAACCTAGGGTATCGTGATCACTTACTTGTGAGTAGTAGATCGTCGGGTGAAACACATCGAACATTGAAAGGAGGTCAAGAACGGCTGAGGCTTGGGTACAGGCAGACGCTGCGCGTGTGTGGACCGATTGCCGTTTGTCTTGAAAGATAGAATACCGACACTGAAGACGACGGAGAGATCTAAGCCATATATAAGATATGAAAAGGATTCTGCATTCGTTCCGACCAGCTTCGGAATCGATTCATCGTGGGATTTCCGCACCTGTGCTTCCCTCAAGAAGCTTCTGCTTCCTACCCGACCTCACCATTCTCCTCAATCTCACCATCGTCATCGTTCCGGCTCCCGATCAATCCATCCCTCACCTGCTCAGCACTGATTCCCCCGAAGCTGTCGTTGATTAGACGGACACGCGCAAACCCGGTCAGGTACCGATTTTCGCACGTACTTCCCTTCTCATCATGTTTCTTGCGGAAATGCTCCACAATACCGGTCGAATTGTTTCCCTGTAGCCTCGAGAACGGGAAGGCCTGTTTTTCTAATTCCGATTCCATGGTGACGAGCCTGTAGTAGAGGAGGCTTATCGCCGCTTCTCCGGCCTCGTTCTGCTTAGACAGAGTACGGTACGCTTCACATAGAGTGACAATGGGGTCGTCGCTACTGTTCGTAGTACGGTTTTGAGACAAGGAGGCCAATGCCTCCTTGGTGCGGTGCTCGGAAAACAGGCCTCGTAGGTACTCCGCTACGCATGGTTCCCCTAGGGCTAAAATTCGCGGCTTCATGTCCGTATGGCATGCCGAACGTTGGTGTTCCATTTTGTTTCGGACAGGCAACCCTTCACATAGTGGAAGATGCTCATCAATGCCGTAGTCCGCATCGCAAGGCGTCGGAGGGCTTGGGGGGTGTTTGTAAAGTCAGCTCTCAGCCGCATGTCTTATCCCATGTACCTACCAGAAATGGGCTGCTCTCGATTGGGCTCTTTGCCTTTCGTACCAACTGGACCCGGGACTATTTTGCATTAGCATACTGCCGTCGGGGTGGTAGTTGGGTTGTTATGACTCACTGTCGGGAGACGTAGGCACCAGCGGCTACCCCAACTTCCATTACCATGGCCCATCTATGGCAAGTCAGTACTCAACCAGGCCATGACATTGTCAAGGACTTCCTTTGTCTGCACGTACGATGTGATGACTACTGCCACGGAGCGAGCAGTGACTGAAGCAGCTTTTGGAAGCGAGGAAATAGCAGCGAGTTTCGAGAGAGAAATCTGGAAGGGAGGAATTGGATTGTGAAGTGAAGAAAATGGGGGTAGCCTCGAGAATATATAGCTGAGTGCCGGAGGGGATGGCTACTTGGCTCAACAAAAGCCTGTTGGCAGTGTTTGGCATGGTCACCGACTTCCGCTTAAGAGACTGGCGAGCGGAAGCAGGTAGTGTTGCACAACATGTCTTTACTTTGAGATGAACATGCGCGGAAAGCGAGATGGTGACCGGCATGCGAAATATCACATTTTCAGATGCAGTGGCATGTCGTGTCACTTTTGGTCTGCACGTAGCACGGATTGCATGTGTTCCTGCATGCTGCTGAGGGCGGGCCACAATGTCGTGTCTGTCACAAGAGCCGGCATAGTCAAAGTGTCCTTCGGGGGTTTGCGCGCTGTGTGGACCAGCTTTGGATAATGGGACAGGAGCTTGCGTCCTGTTGCAACTGCACCAGCAGAGCGACTTGTGCGCGTGCGCCAAGATGGTGCAGCAGTCAAAGTCAGTGGCGCTTTTTACAGATGACGGCGAGAATGAGTAGGTCATCAACCGATGTCCGAAGTGATGCCTTGTTGTGCGATTGCAAGTATCGCATTCAAGCTCGGCTGGATACAACGACAAAGGCTCCACGCCGCAGGACAGAGGATGCGGATGATGCTGTTGCTTTCGTCAGCATATCGTGCGCAATGGTTCAATGTTCCAAAACATGTTGCCGTCTCAAGCCCGGCCTTGGACACGGGACTGACGGGGGGAAATGTCGAGATGAACCTCCTCGAGCTCCGATTGGCTCCAAGCTTCTTGAGGCGGGGCTCCACCTTTCCTCCCCACGGTCCCTGCTGCGCTCGGCGCTTCCAATTTGGCTGGCCGAGGATGCAGCAGCCTTTGCGCGCGGACAAGCAACGGCCGGCGAACCTCACAATCTGAGATGTCCTAATGAAACATGATAATGAATGCGCTGCCTGCAAGTCCATCTCCCAGCTCGCTCGCGCGCCTATGTGGGCAAGTGCCGGAACAACGCATGGTATGCGCGCCGCCACTAACAACCATCAAGAATCTCGCCGCGAAGTTCTTTTCCGAGGACGGACGCGTCGATCGCGAGCGTGTCACCTGTCGCATTGAGGCGAAGACGGCACAAAAAATCCTGTAGCAGTGTAAAAGAATACGCTGCAAGAACGTTTCTGCGTGAAGACGGCCCCTGAAGACGAATTAAGTTAGCGGCAGGCACCTCACGATTCGTCAGCGGGGCGCCACCTGCTCTACTGAGCCTCACCCCGGTTGCACGCGACCCCAAAGAAGCCGACATCAGCAAGGTGCTCATCATCTCCAAATCTCCAAATGCTTCGTGGACACTCTGTTGCCCGCACGTTGGTGCAGAAACGACCGAGGAGCGGCGTGCAACCACAACCACACCACTGGAGTTGATGCAGAAGAAAGGACCGCAAAAATCGCAAACGCAATCACTCTATCCCACTCGGCGTGCTCATTAGAGAAGTTTCACTGGGCCTGGACGCGTCGATGGAAAGTGTGCAGATGATGGAAAGCATGGGCAACATGATGTTGCCATCTCACTCGGACTCAGGCACGCATCGTCAATGAAAACACCATTTTTAATCGCCCTATTGACGCCAACATGACAAAGGCGCACTGTACTAAGAAACCAAATTCCACATCAATACTCAAACTCAACACTCAAATCAAAAATCAAGGATCAAGAATCAGGCCAAAACACAAAACCGTCGCTTACACACATCACGCCACCCAAGTCTACGGTCGACGTCGAGAACGTTGCGAACCTGGCTTTGGCGGGTCAAGTGAGAAGTCATCATTCCAGTTGTCGCCAGCCTCCTCTTCCTGGTCCACGATCTCAGAAGATCCGCTCCATGCAGATTGGCGAGAATGCACGGAGGTGCCACGATGGCCACTATTGTGACGAGGATCCGCCTGGCGAAGATCATCTTGATGACCATTATCCTGACGACGACCAGCCTGGCGAAGACTATTCTGACCAAGACCATTCTGACGGGCCGCGTCGTTGTCAGAGTGCCGAGGACGTTTTCGAGCGGCAACTGCCTCGCCATCATCCATTTCAGGCGACCGCTTTCGATTGTGAAACCGGCCGGCCTGGTGTTGTCCGTCGAGATGGTCAGCGCCATTCTTCGCATCCACAGCATCCGACGAGTCGTCTTTCCGCACGCGTGCAAGAGACTGGGCTTCAGGCCTATTATGGATTCCCATCTGGTCATGAGCATCTTGATCAACCTGAGGCCGACTACGAGTGTCGGGTCCATGTCTCCATCGTAGCGTGAAGATGCTTTTTCCAACACTTGCGATGTCGTACACCGTATTCCTGATAGTCCTCGAAGGGCCAGTTGGAACCTCTTCAGTGTTTTCGTCACGCCCTGCGCCGTCACTGCCGGCCGGACCTGCTGGGTTCCCTTGCTGTTCTGGGTCGAATGTAGGGTCATTCGCTTCATAGCTCACCGGTACTGCAGGCGTGTTTGATTGAACGGATGAGTGCCGGACTCGCGCATGGTTGTAATGCCCGGGGCTGGATCGTGGAGAGGAAGCTGGCAAGACACTTGCAGTATCGCCAAGGTCGGGGCTGGATCGTGGGGATGAAGCTGGCAAGATACTTGCAGTATCGTCAAGTTCGGGGCTGGATGACCGGGACATGACTGAGGAGACGACTGAGTCTTCTTCGGAACCGACATCGGACTCCTGTTCGCTCGCATCGTCTTCTACGTCGATACTGGAGGAGTCTGTCTTAACAGAGGATGGCGGCGTCGCGCCGAGCGGCTCCTCTATATCGTTGCTCTCAGCAATTTGTGCTTCCGAGTCGGATGCGCTCTGTCTTCAGCTTCACCTTCTGCATCTTCCATTGCTACTCTCACTTTTTCGACGGCGTCATCAAAGGCATCGGTCTGTCGGTGGTATGGAGACGACGGTGCAACCTTTGTCTTAACCTCGTAGTAACGTTCAAACTTTTTCAGTACCTCTTTCTGATCCGCAGTAACCTTGCCTTTTTGGCAGATGTCCCACCCGATTCGCACAATTTCGTCGGGGAGAACGAGGTTTGTCAGGCGTTTTGGCAGCGGCCGATTATTGTCGTTGGCACTCATCTTGAACAGTCAGTATCGGAGCGAGCTTTTGCGAACCGTGATAAGATACCTTGATAACGAAAGTGTCTGGATGTCCGCGAAGTTGAGTGAGCGGGAGACTGTGTAGCTGTGGAAGGAGTTGAGGGTGCAAGGCAATGAGGTGTCCAAGGAGGTTCGCAGATGTATCTGCACGGGAAAATGGTCAGCTGTTGTGGAGAGACTATCTGTACGCCTTGCCCTCTATTTATCAGTGGAGGTCTTGATTGCTGCCTGCTTTGCTAGTGAATGCCATTACTGCCTGGCAACTACTAGAACCATCCTTCCGCATGATTGCGCACTGGGCACGGAACGTGGGGAACCCAGACTAGCGTCAGCTGCACTGGAATGGCATAGAATTGGCAAACAGGCAGACCGCAGCACCTTGTGTGAAAGGACCCGAGCTCGCGCAACACAGCACGTGTCTAGTCTCGCCCGCCAGGGTCTGTTGTTGCCTCTTCGATCCGGTGATCAGTAATTTGAGAGCTGCTGGCGCTTCTGATCGCGCGCGATGACACATCTTATCATAAGAGTGCGAAGAACCTGGCCGGAGATTCTTCAACTAAGGCCACTGCGTCCTGCACTTTGTCCTCCGCGCTGGCGCCAAATTCAGCTTCACCGGAATCATTGCTCTGGCTTGCTCCGTGTCCAATTTTGTCAAAGGCAGCGGCAAACAAGCCTATTCTTTCGTTTTGATGCATCCGAAATGCCTGCAGTGTTGTCGCAGGCGCTACATCAGGCTCTTTTGCTATCCATTGTAATGACGGCTTCATCTGCTCCGTGAGACTGATCCACCTTCCCTCTGGTCTCCTGCTCATTCCAGCCTCCACCGCGGAATCTTCGATGAGGTGAACGTGAGGGAAACTCGATGCGATGTCGAAACCACGGTCGGATAGGAAGGCGTTTTCAGGCTGATTGCTCTCAATGTCGTGGCCTTCGACCGTAAGTGTTGCTTTCCCAAATTGATGACCAGGTTTGATAACGTCGATCATGTGGAGGGATGTTGACTTGCTGTATGCGATCGCCATTTTGATGACCTTGCGTGGTGAGACCCTTTTTAGCATGGGTCGTTGTACTTCCTCTCTCACCGGCACGGGTCGGCGATTTTCGACCTTCATGCAGAATTTCGCTGCTGAAATTCTTCGCACTTCCTCGGACCTATGATGAAAGCAGATTGTTACTCTGCCAGGTTTTTTGGTGGTAGCGTCTCTGCCTGTAGTGTCGCAGTTCTGCGCTTGTATAAGGTCGCCATTCTGTGAGAAGGTTGGTAGAAGTGGAAAACCGCGTCACAAGCTGGCAAAGATCAGTCATTGCGACTCCACGAGGAAACCTTTTAAGTTGGTTTCAGGGCACTGGCACCCGTGCTGGATCGCCAGGCATTTTGGAAGCGTGCAACGTATCGGTCTCGGCTGCGTTGCCCTTCCCCTCATCATGCTTCCGGTGTTCACGAAAGCTCCTGGTTGTGGACCTACGTCTTTCTAACCCCAGCTTTCTCTGTACAGTTCGCACTCCACGCGGCCTGGGTTTGTATTAGAGTTCGGTCGCGCCTCGTTCACGCGCCTTGTGTGCTTGCTGGGTTGCAGGGTGAGACGGCGCTCAATCACTTCTGTAGATAGAAAATTTAGTCCCGCCGCTCCAGCCAAAGAGTGTGCTGATCACCTATCCATGCACCGCATTGTCCGACCAGAATCCCTGGCGCGCGCATTTCGATGCGTCGTCACTGTACTTTGACACTTCCTCCACATAAGAAACACCATTGTGATTGTGCTTACGACTAATGGGAACATTATGGAGACGTATCCTCCAAGGAGAGCATTCGCGCTTTGGGTTTTCAAGGCCAATGAGGTCATCGCAAATGTTCCTGGTGCAGCTTCCCTGGCCAGGACGGCTTTCCGAACATTAGGCCCTGGCGTCGATGAGATATCAAGCGCGATCACCGTGGAGATGCACCCAGGCACTATCCGTGTCGTATGAAGAAGTTTCTTCCATTTTGGTGATGATACTCAGAGCCTCAACCGAGTTGCTAGAGGTCCGTGCGTTGGTGGAAGGGAATGGTCAAGCATGATCTCGTTTACAGTTGCTGGGAAACGCAGCCAGAAAAGAATTCATTGCAGTAAAAACGCCAGTGTTATCATTCCTTCGGGAAACACGCACTGAGGGTATGTCATTCCTGCCTGATTGGTGTCGATCCCGTGGCATAGACCTGATTTCATGCGAAGTAGCCACAGTTGTTGGCTCACACGGTTTCCCGTAGCACTGAATCTGCAACATTCTCGAGGAGCTTGTTCCGCATGTCATGCGAGTCTGATCCATGTACGCATAACACCCACTGATACTGCACAAAGCAACCTGGAGGGGCCATAGGTGTACCAATGGTCTATTGAGGTCCAGAATACACGAATTGAAGCCAACTACGCATTCATCACCAGTGTATCTGTTGGTTTTGACGACCAAGCCTACTCCGACGCCGAGGAGTACTCTTGAATTAGTAACGAGGAGAGACTTCGCGACGAGGAAGCTGGTCGAGAGGAGGATATCGGTGGGAACTGAGGTGGTTTTGATCCATACAGTCAACATGAGCAAGGAGCCTTGAGTGTTGAGGAAGTATCTTGACGAAGACTACGGCTGGGAAGATGCAAAACGAGCAGTCACGCAGCCTTTATACAACGTAAATTCGGCAGCTCCTGTATCTTCATGCATTCCTCTGCTTTATATTCGTAGTCGCCGAAAGGTATCCGGCGACAATTTTGTCGCACTACATCTGCTGCAGTCACAACCTGGACTTGCGCAGCGCAGGCCTGAGATTCCAGTATGTCGCCGTTCATCATCACCTCGACTACGCATCCTCGACATGGCAGCACCAAAGCCAAGGCAGCATCTCCTTATGCCGCAATGCGACGGTACGAATATGATATTTGGTCTCTCAACGAGAATTGTGCCGTGTTAGTCCAGGAGGGCTCGAAGGAGTAGTTGACCGCTGGTCGGTTCACCGAGACCAGAAACATGATTGTGTCCCACAACTCCCTCGGAACATGCACTGAGCGAGTGGTACTGCGCAACTGCCAAACCTTCGCGGACGGTAGCTACAGCCCGCGATCCGCGAGCAATGCTTCCCATCGGTTTTCATTCCCAACCATGGTCACATGAATTCCAGCTGGGGAATAAAACATCGAACAAGCCATAACCAATATTCTAAGCCTTCAAGGCATTGTATCATTACCCCCGGCTCCGAAACTTCGTCCCGGGTGGCGGATCTCGCCAAAGCGCGCTTGCAGCCTGTTCGACGGCAGCCCACAGATCCCAGCCGGTCCCTGCCATGATCGATCGCCCACCTCGGCACCATGATGGAAAGGATCTGGTATATGGTACCGAAAGCAGTTGTCTCCAAGCGCACCCGACGCTCGTTGTCGACCGCATCGGACGTTCAGAGGCTACCCTTGTGCCCCATACATTGTAGGAAACACTGTTATGAGGAGCACTGCAGACGCGGCATAAGGAACTACCAATCGCACCAGAAGCATTGCGTCGGTGCGTGAAACAGCATCAATCACCCAGTTTCCAGGCGCTGCGCCTTGGCACTATGTACTTGCAGGCATTCCAATACACTCGCAATCATACCCATGTCCACGAGCCCAGTCTGCTCAGCCATGGCGCAACTCACATCATGTATCAAGTTATCCTAGGCTTTTGATCAGACGCTCAAAGAAGATACGATGATATCTATGGATGGATCAGCTTCGCTTGAGCCTCGGGTCCATCCAATGCCGGTGGCAGACACAAGATCGAGACCGAAGTGAGCAAAGAGATGGAGGTGAGATTGGCAATCCATACTTCAACTATTGCGTGCCAGTCTCTATCCTTGGAATTGTTGGCATCATGATGGAATCCTAGGAAGAGCGGCATGGAGACTGGATGATGCCAGATTAAAAGCGCTGCGGATAACACACGTGGTATGCAGCCCTGAAGGAACTCTCCTGTCGTCAAACAAAGTCGCACCTCAGCCCTTGCGCAATAATACCAGAGCTCCGGATCAAAGGATGGACCACGAGACAGCATTGCAGACGACAATCTACTGGCGTGGGTCGGCTCTACGACACGTGAAAGCTATGGCAGAAGAGTCGATGGTGGTCCAGGGACATGCAGGTAGGAGAGTCATGGAAAGCAGAACGATTCGGCCCTTGAAAATACTCAACGTCACAGCAACGAGCCTTGGATATGCATATTTTATGCCGCTCACCGCTTGGGCCTCTCGTCGCTCAAGCCAAGAGCACGTCTGTACTCTTCAATCGTATAGTGGAAAGCAGAGACCATGTCTGAAAAGCAAGCGTTGTGGATGGCATGTCATGACCTCGCTCCCCAGCCGTGGGTCTCGGTCATGTCAACCGCCCACGCCTCTAGAAAATGGCCACCGTCTACAAGCTTGTCATTGTTGGAATCAAGTGTCTTTTCTTAAAGTGCTCAAGCCCCTACATGCACTTGGGAAATGCTGATGTGATGACTGAAGTGGATGTCCTCAATCCACGATCTGCAGCTTGGCTAGTGCAAGACTGCGCAGTATTGAGGGTAAGCGTAGGAATCGAGGCAAGACTGTTAGTCTCCACCCGCGACGCACGACATGTACTGTAAGAATAAATCCAATCTATCCTACAGCATCCGTCGTCCGACCAAGATGAAAGGCAGCATATCCGTCTGTTCCTCTCGGCCGACCCGAACATTGCACGTGCTTCGTAGCTACTTATATGATCGACCTTCTAATCTCTCGGTTGCATGCTACCATACCCTCAGATCGAAACTCGCAAGTGCTATGAAGTGCTAGACCGGCGGTCCTCGCTCGTGTACCCAGCACGATGCTCGTTCAGAGTTATTGCTCTCAAAATCCCCTCAACCAGCTCCTTGAATATGCACATAAGAACAGGAGGACTGGTGTAACAAAAACTTTGACGGTGAGGAATGTCGTTCCTATACTATTATACTGGTACTTTTTTGATCAACCGGACGAGGATCGTAGGATGGATATAGACGTACCCCACGACCAGAGTAAACCGCACAGCCGTGGGGACACTCAATAGGTGAAGTAGTATGTGTACGCGGGTCATCCGCGCTTGAAAGCCGAAGTTGGCCACCATTCGGAACACCAGGAGACTGGGAGACATCGCCGTCAAGTGGGCAAGATCTGGAGCGGTCACGCTCGCCAAGGAGGCGTTGAAGCGGGTTGTAAATGACGTAGTTGCATCGCAAATACTGCCGACGTCCGATCATCCACTTCCGCCCAGGTAGGCAGTGTGAAGCTGCCAATGAGATTCAAAATCATTCACTGCCGTTGCCGAGTTGAAATCGACGCGTCCGTGTCAAATAACCTCCGTCTTGACGAATCTGATCTAATCGCCGGTTCCTACCTACTCGAACTTGACATGACATGTACTAGGCATGTATGATCATCTCTCAGGGCAACAGCGTAAGTCGGTTATGGGGTGCAGGGGTCAGGGACATAGAGCATGCGACGTTGCGGTGTCTGCGAAGAGTGACGCGAGGGGCTACTGAAGGCCGGAGCCATGTACACCTCAGAGACTGCAGTATTGTGAAAATTGTGGCCAGCTTCTTCTACCACAACTCATACGCCAGGACGACTTGGAACCACGCTTCACTCGTATCACAACCATCGAGCCATCTCATGTGTTCAGCCCGCTTTGTTGGCCGGTCCGAGATGCCGCCTGTTGCTATTTGTCACGGGCACTTCACATCACTAGCACGGGCTTATTATAGAGCTGAAGAACAACAATTAAAACATCTTGACTCATTGAAACCCCGTTGCATGAGGCGTCATCCGCACATTTGCAGTATTTTCTCTTGCCCGAGCATGGCTAGGCATGGCCAGAGACTACATTCCGAAGCACCACTTCGGCGATCCTCGGCGATACGCCTTGATGCTATCAACTAGCCACTCCTTCTCCAATGCTTCCCATTGTAATGAGTACTGGGGCAACAGTCGTGCACCCTCCGAGTCGGTGTACTGCCAGATTCTTTCTCATGACAAAAAACCGTGATCGCATTCGACGCGATATGAATGCAGTATTGTGGATGGGTGTGAGGCCTTGTATCGCTTTGGAGAGCAGATTGGGGTAGATCTGTCGCTTGATTAAGTCTCGGCATGCAAGTGCTTTATCGACATCGATACTATAACTCCTGTCGTAACCGACTTCGGGCGGCAGGGTGTGAGGGGTCACGATGACCAAGACCTCTCAGATGCGCTGCAAGTGATGCGCAGCACTTCAGACACTCGGTGTCTTTTTCAACGGCACGATCTGTGACTTGTCTCTCGATACCCTTGATCAATCTGGTGCAGTCCTTGTCCTTGCCCAAAGTTTGCCAAACGTAGCGATCCCGCGTAGTGCTGCAGAGTAGCTCGAGAGCTTGGTGGAGGGAAGCCAGCGAGGATGTAGTCAGCTCGGCTTGCAACCAACAGTCGATACTTTGAAGCAGGATCTTGAAAGTGTACTTCATTTTTTCGCCTGACTGCTCCATATTCCGGGCGAAGGTTTGCGCGATGGGTACAAGGCTAGCGTCACTGACCCATGTTATGCCGGTAAGACAGCCGCCTGCAATGGTTATGATGGTGTGGATGGCGCCAGGGGGTAGATATACGGCATCTCCAGGGAATTGGAGAAAGCAGCATCCTCCCTCGGCAAGTGGTTCGAAGTTGCCAATAATGTTTGAGTTGGTCTCATATCGCGCCAATGCCGTCATGTTGTGCGCGGTCGGCGGGTGGACAATCCAGAGCTTTACACAGCCTGGACCACATATGCTAAGCACATGAACGCCGTCGTCTGCTTGTGGTTAGCATGTCGAAGGAGGGCGCGAGCGAACTTAACACGTACCGATGTGCGCATCGACAAAAGAGAACTTTGGGGTGATGTTGGCGGTCTGCGTGAAAGCCTGTCCGCCGGTGTTGAAGACCACGCGACCCATGGTCAGATCAGCTGGTGGATTCAGTTCTACCCCGACTGCTACGTCCAGCAGCCAATAGACGTTATCCAGGTCGTTGGCTCGGTACCAGGAGGAGATGAGGTGGTGAGCATCGCCCGGATCCTGTATGGCGATCTTTTCGTAGCCGACTTGCTTCACAACTCTGTTCCTCAGCTTCTTGGACGTGGCATCGAGGCAGATGCGGTCCAGGTCGGCTGGCACACCCCAGTCTCGTCCGCGAATCATTCGGGGCGCATCTTCGCACGGCCAAGCAGAAACCTGTCCGGCCTCCCGATGATATGACACCCGGCCTGACTCCAGCGCGGGAGCTGGAGCAGCGCCGTGGCTCACCGCGCGCCTGCCCGTGCCCTTATTTTTGTGGTAGCTGCTCAGCACCCGCTGGCTGCACTTAAAGCACGTCTTGGCTCCGCCGGCGGCTCGTACATCCTTGCCGCAGTTGCTGCACGTGTGCCTGAGGCACACGCTGCAGTCTTTCCGAGTTTGCCGCGACGGCTTGCGGTTGCAGCGAGGGCAGTGCTGGCCACTCCACGTCTCTAGTGCGACCGTGTCGGGCTGAAGCCGCTTTCGACACAGCTTGCAGTGGCGGCAAGAATCCAGCGATGGCGTCTTGTCGCAGCGGGGGCATCGCTCGGAGCTCCAGGCTTGACACTCGGCGAAGGCGGGCGCGACTTGATCCTGACATAACAAACATGCGCGCAGAAGCGGCTGACGGCTCTTGAAGACAGGCAACGCATGACGGATCGCCGGACCGGCGTGGCGCCATGTCCAAATGGACGGCGGGTTTTCGGCGCTTTGAAGTCGACGCAACGTGCAGACTGGCGGAGACTGGCGGAGACTGGCGCGTCGCGTGCGATTGACGAAGCTTAGTGTCGGGGATCGCGCCGGCCCGGAACTTGTGTCGGCCCGCGCCTCGCGTAGCTTGCGCAATTTTGCGTGGCTTGCGCACTTTCGCGTAACTCGCGCACTTTCGCGTAAATTCGGCATCTTTGCGTACTTTTGCGTGGCTTGCGTACTTTTACTTGGCTTGCGGTAGCTTCCACAGTAATGCACAATCCCTCGCCTTCATCGTTGACTTGTGCTCGAGATATGCGAGAGCCAATCGACATCTCCGCAGTGGCCACCGTTGCGGAGAAGATGCGGTGCACGGTGCTTGTGTTGTCTAGAAGGCGCACATGGTGGGAGCGGGCAACGAGCATGTGCAATTGTCCGTGGTGTCCTGCGACGCTTCTGATGACGATTTTTGCTGTTGCGCTCGCGTTCACAAGTGAGAAGCCGACTCGCACACGAGGTAATGCAGAAGTGATGGAAACGTTGAACTGTCCGGGGTTATTTCGTCCGCATTCACCAGGGTCGTGGCGATGCCATGAAGTCAATAGCCCGAAGCGCGCTGCGGTATGTCGGCGGGGGTAGGGCGGCAACGTTCGCGGGGTATCGCCCAGCCAGCCGCGGTTAGATTATTTTCGCGGTCGTGGTCGATGGCGGCGGGGACAAAGTCAGCAAGCAAGCGCACCAGAGATATAATCACCAGGCAGGGCGCGCATGGCCACGTGGGGGCTTGAGGAGCTCGACGTCTCCATGTCATCCTCAGAGCCTCACAATGCGGGGAGCAACACAGACTGCCACCGCCGCTCCGGGTCGCTGGAGTCATCACGCGACTCTGACGACCTCGTGGACACGTTGCATGCTAGATTTGCTGCTCAACAGTCTCCCTTAGCTCAACAGCCGCGCCAATGGCTAGACACACTGTACCCAGTTGGAGTGCCAAGTACCACCGATCAACCACGAGACAGCGAGACCAAATGGAACGCCAGTAACAGCAAGGCCATAGTCGTACTGAATTCGGCCGTCCAGAGCGACCTGATCATGCCCATCATATCGTGTAAGACCGTGTGACCAATCCATGGTACCGTGACGGAAAAGGCTCCGAACTCCCCCTCGATCCATGCCGTCTGTCCAAGTCAACCTACACTCAGCCCACCGCCTTATGATAGCAACCGACCAGACCGGTCCAGTTGTGCAAGGCTCTCCATTGACTGAGCTCGATAGCGCATCTTGTTTGTCGACGATTGTCGCTCAGGCACACCACAATTGCCACAATCGCACCGAGGCCATATGCGGGTGCGGCAGCGCAACTAAGCCAGCCCCGCTGCCGGCGCACACTATAAGCACGTTGATGTTGATCCCAATGTTATCGAGTGTAGTTGACAAAAGCTCTTATCGATTCTACTTGAAAGTGCGTGCGACCAGACGCGCAAGTAAACATGGGGCTATTGGACATCGCCGCCTGGCAAGCAACATTGTGTCGGGTATGCGACTGGA
Organism: Paraphoma sp. B47-9; assembly: GCA_001748405.1. Classification (NCBI taxonomy): domain Eukaryota; kingdom Fungi; phylum Ascomycota; class Dothideomycetes; order Pleosporales; family Phaeosphaeriaceae; genus Paraphoma; species Paraphoma sp. B47-9. The sequence goes on along the minus strand of BCLK01000423.1, from coordinate 768 downwards.
TCGTCACCGGCCGGAGGATGCACTGTCAAGATAGCCAGCTCGTACAAGCTATGAGGTGATTCCAGAACCTCAAGACTCCCTTCGTGATTGTACTCCCATGCGTGATTGTGTGCCTCGACATTACCAGGTGTGTCATACGCGAATCCGCCACTATATTTGGCGGCGCATAGTCGTTCGAGCGCGTTGTTCGAGGAAGTCGGTCGTCGAAAGGGAAGGACGGTGGAGAAGCGAGGAAGGAGACGGCGTCGGGGAGGGATCGGAGGGGAGACCGGCATGGTGATGCTTGCGGGACGTGAAGGACAGTGGACCCTGTAGTGCATAAGTCAGCAAGAGCGTTCGACGGGTGCTTGTAACAAGGACATGGGCATACCTGGAGCTGCCAGCACCGAACACGGGATCGTCGCGGTCCAGTCCATCACTATGTAGCACTTCTGATAGCTGCCACTAATGTCTCCACTGCACGCACCCAAGTCTTCGGCGGATGCTGGAGTTGCGGAGTGGTGGAGTCGCAGTAGCGGAGCTGCACGAAGCTGGTATAGACGGGCGTGGTAAGAAGGCCTGGAAGGCTTCTGGCGGTCGCAGCAGTCCGGCGCGTCTTGGCGGACGGTAGGCACAGCGCGGAATACCGAGCTTTGTGCGATGTGGCGTTCTTCAGACAAAAGGCCGTCGCGATGCAAAGTGTGCTGCATGAGCGTCAGCGCCTGGCAGCAATTTGCTCTCCGTGGCCCGTTCTTGCATGGCCGAGTGACGTCAGTGGGAGGCTGGATG
>BCLK01000421.1:0-16855 GCA_001748405.1 Paraphoma sp. B47-9 | reverse complement strand
CGAAGTTGCGCACATACCCAAGCGTTGTCGACATGTGTACACCTTTTGCGACAGCTGCTCACCGAATAAGAGCCGAATGAGAGCAGAGATAGGTGCTTCTTATTCTATGCTTCCAGCAAGTCTCCTCGCTGCTTACTTTGCAACTTGACATGAACAGCTTCAATGGAGTCGCGCCGGCCGGCGGCATGTACGTCAGGTTGTCTGATGACTACGACGCCGAAATTCCTTCCACCCGTATCCTCCTCTTATCGTACCACCAATCATCTTTCTATCTTTTCTATAGCTTTCATTCATTTGAGTTCCTTCTATTGATAGCCAAAGCTGGGCGACGCCAAAGGCCATCTATTGTCGATGGCTAGCCGATTCTCAACCTCCCATCGAAGCACACGACCCTTGGCAACGTAGAGCTCAGCGATAACGAGCTTGTGGCCTAGAAGGCTCTGGAAGAATCTAGGGCTGTGGATGTTGTAGGAATGGCAATAGGGCATGGGAGGGTTGGAGGGGCCGGATATCAGCTGGAAATTCCTTTTCTTCTTGACAGTCGGTCGCCCCGAAATCGGCTGGTCCGGGATCAAACAAGCCATCACCAAATATCAGGCATCGTGCGTGCAGCAACGCAAAGGCCTTTCGCTCAATAGCCATACTCTCTGGAGCAAGGCTGTCAGGCTGTGCGAGAGGACATGATCCAGTTGCCGTGTATCGGCCACATGGTGTGAGGTTCTGCGTCTTCTCCTTATTCTTGCCGACCTTGAGCAGCTGCTTCTGCTTCTTTTTTGATTTCTGACTCGAACATCAAGCCATCGACGACGGACCCGATAGCGGGAGAACATTCCATCGCGTGGCTAGCTTCTTGGTTTTGTTAGAGAACCTCCTCAAACTAAGTATTTTCTGGTAGCTAATGACGGGACAGCGCTGATCTTACAGCCGGATAAGCCCGCGCAGGAACTTTTGCGGCATCAAAACATCTACGAAACCGTCAAAGTTTGCGGGGTGTCACCAAAATGAACACCCCGGGGTCGAAGACGCGGAGGGGACATGATCGGACTACTAACTGTAGTGTTAGCGGAACTGATAGTCTTACATGGTTCCAACACTGCACTAAAGCCTCTGAATGAACTTTCGCCAAACGAATCCGCAATATCGGGTTAGAGCATGCCCACTTGTTCTCCAAGGCGTGCTTAACATAAATGCGCTAGCTATCTGCGTAACCGTTGTTACCTAGATAGGTTGTGGACTGATGAGGTCACGGCGCAGACATTTCTTCGCTGTGTGTTGACGTTTCCAGGTCGTTCAAGAAGTAGTTTTGTCCCGTCAAAGCTTGGTGATCTGGGGCCAGAGTGCGCCGCGCACCTATTGAACCTCGGGGACCAACTAAATGGTACGTTCCGGGTGGAATTGCTCTTCACACGTCCGCGCTTTTCAGTAATCCAGCTACTTCATAAGTTCTAGAGCCATTTAAACATGTGTTGCCGCTACTGCTGCATCATGTCATCTGCGCGCTGCAGTGAGAATCAAACGATTTTATGCTATTTGATCCTGCGTTCTGGTTCCCGAATGTGTTTGCGAGTGTTCGTGTAGGACGTAGTGCGCTCCCAAGTTGGAATACAAAGAGAGCGCTTTAGTGTCAGTAGGAGTTATGTCAAGGGACTGCGACGCCTGTTGGACGCCTGCTCCAACCTCGTGCCCATTATCGACGCGAGCATGGAGATCTTCTGTCATTTGGTCACCGCGATCTGAAGCTGACTATCCAATGGTATAACCTTGTCAGTCCTGTCTTCTTCATTACCTACGTGCATCGTGAACGCACGTCGACGCCGCTGGCCACACTGGCGTTGATCAGGACAGTCCTGGTCTCCCCGACGGTCGCCACTTTGAATTCTGTTCCCACATCTTTATAGGCAAGTATAGACGAGTTGTCGACATCGGCATACGGCTGCGCTAAGAGCTCTTTCGCTATTGTTCACTTTCAGCACGTAATAAACTCTTTGAAATACATCCATGCACTATTTCTTTGGCTTCGCTTGCCAATTCGCCCGTAGAATTTGGTCCCTACTCATCCTTCATGGGCATTCTGATTTACTGGTTTTCCAATCAAATGCCTTCGCGAACCCTGACACGTGCGGTGCCGATTTGAAATTCGCTGCTTTGACGGTCCAATGCCAAGAGTACATTGTCCTGAGAGTCAACCGGCACTTGAAAGTACTTACGTGGACGCTCCTGTCAAGTGCAAGCTGACAGCCCTTGTTGTTGCGAAGGGCAACCACGCTAGTGGTTGTTTTTTCGCCCAAAAAGGGACGGATCAAGTCAGTGAAGCCGACGTCTTACGTTCTATTGAGGTTTCAAAACTCCAGAGAAAACAGACACCATGAGAATATCTGTTTGTCACACATCCGTAAACTCTACAGCAAAGCCAACAGACCTTGCGCATGAGCTGTTTGAACCCCACATTACGCTAAATCACGCAAACGCCTTTACAAATGACTTGTCGCGCATTGGTGCACAATGTGCGGTGGATCTCTTTGCTGGTGGTCTGTCCATGAATATCTAATCTCGAGCTTGTCAACCAACTTGAGACCTTTTCAAACTTAGGCCCTACTCTTTGCCGTAGATGAACCGGATTGAGGCCTTCTTAGTCATAGGCTAATTCTGAAGATGAATTGCTGGCCAACGTTGCGCGCCGTAAATCAAGCGTGTTCATCCCGGATCGAGCGCCTGCTGGCAGATTTGGAGGAATATGTCAAACTGGAGCCCGCTGATTGGTGCAAAACGGGAGCAAAAATCTGATTTGAAGCAGAATGGGGGTTTGAGTGTCCTCGTGCGCCCCGGTTGGCCGTTCGAAAAATGTGCAGGTTTGAGACGTTGGACTCGCACTTTGAGACATTTTGCGTCTAGATCGTCCCACTTTCTGAATCCTATGACTCTGTGATGGAGACTGACGAAAGATAATATACCTCTTCCTCGAGCGCGAAAACCCCCAGGATATAGTGTTACTTGTTGATCGCGACCTGGCTGCCTTTAAAGAAGCTATGGATGCGTTCGAATGGACATCTACATACCACAACAACATTAATTGTGGCGGCAGCAGAATCCTTGTCATTACGGGGGGTGTTGGAGCTTCATGTGACACAGAAATCGTCCACAAGAGACTTCGTTCGCCAGACTCGACTCGTGGGCTTCAGAGTCTGTTTTACTTTGGAAGGTGGCAAATATTCTTGCATGCTCGTCTTCACTTGAACCTTCATCCGACATAACGGTGCAAGGTAGAGATCGACGATGCTTTGCATCCGCTATCGAATTGCTTGTTGCTCTTCGCCGAGGCTTTATGTGGGTTGGCTGCTTAGACCAATTTGTCCGCCGTGCAACTCGGCAAGCTGGGGGAGGTACTTCCTTGGAGGACACCGGGGCGGATGAGCAGAGAGATTCGCTCACATTGAAGTTCATCAAAGTGAACAAAGATTTCCTAGAGTTCGACACTGAATTTAAGTGTATTGCGACGAAAATCGATGTCGTTGTTTCGACCATTAACCTGATTGTAACGCAGAGAACTCTGTTGACCCTCCTGTGCTTCGTACTCATCATATTCACACACCCAAGGCAGCTCAACTGAAGGCTGGAGGTCTCGATGCGTTTAGCGTCTGGCAACCAGTCGTTCAGCTTAGTGCTCATGCGCTGGGTGCGAATGCGATCACATTTCAGAATAGGACTGTGTATCGTTAAATGTACGCTTCATACAGCACGACCGATGCGTTGAACAATGTGGCGAAGCGGCAAGATAATGTCGAGTTCGTGAGCGCGATGAACTGCTCTCACGTGGCTGCCGTGGAACTTACAGGCAAGACGCGCGCATTCAGGTCCGCTTCTGATCGCTAGCGTTATTCATCCTCGAACACCATTCACCACCTAGGAACCCTTTCCAAGGCTCCCATAGTGAAGCCGTGCGGAATCGCGACCTCGTAGTGCCATGGGTGGTGAAGACCGCGGTGCCAACTTCGGATTTTGCGAGCACGACTGGACAGTTCAATTTTGATATCAACAAAGTTTATGACGGCATCGGGTATGGGAAGCAATGGAGTTAAGAAGTCGGCCGAGCGGAGAGAAATGCTGCGTGGAGAGAAAAAGCCCTATGGGTCGCTGTCGAAGCCGAACGCGGGAGAGGACGCCTAATATTTGGTGCCAGAAGCTGGTCAGCCTTAAGTGCAGAAGGCAGCTTCTGGGGTCGAGGACATACCTGAGTAGATTAACAAGGAGATGTTCCGCCCCCGGCTTGTCGCAAAGAACCAGCGCCGGCATCCCGTCAAAAAGACCAAGTGAAATAACCACCCAATAATCGCCTAATAATCGCGTACTCGCTTCCACTCTCCAACCCCTCATCATCTGCTAAGACTTCCCAAACACATTGATGTCCAAATCCAGACCCGCATCCACATCCATCATAAAGTTCATCTCTTCGTTATCCCATGCCATTCCCGTGATCTTTGCGGACCCGCTGGCGGTGTGTTTGTCGGTCAGCACCAGCCATTGGATGCATCAAATTTTGGCGGTGGGAGCATAGCTCCGCAGTACCATGTCCTGCAAGTCGATCACGACGTCGGCTGGTTCTTCAAACAGAAGCACGACGCTCGGCACGGATCGAGAGGATATTACATGCGAGACATCTACACTCGAGTACTACGCGGAGCGTTTGGAGTCGATTGTGTACCGTTGAAGAAGGCGAGGATGCGGGATGAGAAGGATTGAAGGAAGAGGTGAACGGAGTCAGCAACGAACAAAAGAATCGTATACAATCGTTGTTGGTCCCGTTACTAGCTTCTAGAAGGTCCTATGTTGCGGTGTTGGTAGCCGTGTTTCAGCGCTTCCAACGTTCAATCCCCACTGTTTTGGCCACACATCACTGCAGGCACAAGGTCATCAAGGCTATGCCAAACGAGTACGAGGAACTGCTATCGATGGAATCAGTCGTATTACTGATTGCAGTCGGGACGTTGGACATATGGTCTACGGTTGTGGGGTTATGATAATCATCGCGCGGAACCGAGTAGTGCAAATTGAATCCGGTCGATTGAATTCAGGATGGCGGCGTCTCTCATGGACCAGACGAGCATCTTCTCAACGGAAAACCTTGTCGCACTCCTGGAACCTGCACCAGTATGGGTTGAGTTCTTCTCGAAGGAGGAACAACGGCTTGGTGACAAGCAATCGCTGGAGGAAACGCTCGGTGAGATATCTAGTATTCATAAAGTGCACTTCGTCTTCTTAGACCTTTCAGTCTGAGCCTTAATTTGTTTTTGAGAATGGCGTCGTACAGTGAGGAGCAGGCGCATTTGGTGCAATGCAGTCGCTGAACGAGGCTGCCCGTGAACAGACGACCATTAGCCCCTGAAATGTGGTATCAGTAAGAGCAGCCGACGAGAGATGAGATCAAATACTGACATGGCAATAACACGAGCATGTCACGGCACCAAAGAGAGATTGTTTCAATAACATATTACTCATCCTCTGGACTAGGCTTACTCTGGAAGAAATTGTATTCTGTTTGTTCCACACTCATGCCGCCTACAGACCTATAGATACTTACGTCAAGCTCGGGACCTCTGTAAAACGTACTTGATAGATAGGCCTAGTATTGCGCCCCATTTGTGCAGCACCGGTATGAACCTAACTATGCCGGCATAAACGGCTTTCATGCCTTCTTTGCGATCTTCGCCCCTAAGCTAAGTAAACGATTTACCAGTCCTCTTGCTCTTCGCAAGGATTATGCTTCTCGACCAGGTTAAGCCGCCACTCACACTCAGCCCTGCTATTCCGTTCATTCAAAACAAGGCTTCTCTTGCTAGCGATATAGCGGAAATTACCTCACCAAGTCCAACGTGCATCGATACTGTTCAAGCACGCTGTAGGGCTCGGTCACAATCAAGAGTTCATCGACGGACTAAGAGATCTCTACGACGACGACTATTGGCAAAGAGCATATATGACCCAAGAAACCATTCTTGCAAAACACATCTGTTACCTGGCCGACGAACCGACGGAAGCAACTTTCAATCACATCAAGGACCTTGCTCAATCTGTATGCGAAGATGGTGGCGACAAGAAGCACCACCGTACCACCTCCAAGATCATAGCAGCCTAACCCAAAGGCTGAACAGCAAGAACACGTCGCTCTTAAGCACTTCAAGGACGCGCCAAAGGAGCCAGAGTTCGTCCAGCCGTGGGACGACGATGAGCCAGATGCTAAACTAGCTCGCAAAAGCGACCGCGCCAAGGAAAATGCCGGGCAAATGTTTGGACAAGAAGAAATTCGGACGTCAATCCACGAAATTAGACAGATGCACTTCAACGACGACGCCGAAGCTGCTGGTGGATTCGGCGTTTACGTCTACCTCGCGGCGCCTACGGGCATGTTCGAGTTAGCTCTCCTTGTCTTTGAATGGTCTTCATAGCCTCCTACACCTGTTCTCACTTAATTACTTCAGCTAGAACAACTCCATTGTCATGAGTATAAGCACATTCGTAATGCTTTTGACATAGTACTACACCGTAGCGCTGCGATCTTTGTCGTTTTTAGATTGCACAGCACCCTTCAACCTTCCATTACAACCGTCGCGGGACTGTCAACATTCGCCTTGCTCCCAGCCATCCGACGCATCATACAATAACAAGAAGCGGTCACGAATACCAAGTGCTTGTTCAAAGGCACTATATTCTACTTGAAGAGCATGTCAGCCAAGACGCACGTCATAAGTGGAGTGACGGACTATGGAATATGCGAAGAAATGAGCCCATGTACTTGCGGCCAATGCCGGCCCTTTGCCTCGGAGGGGATGGTCGGGATGCCTCATTTGACAATCCTCTACTCAACATGGACACTTGAGCCCTTCTATAGCTCTCCGGCACGAACTCTACTCGATTAGGCAACGACCACCCAATGTGAGTACCGCCTCATGCACTCGTAAAGACCTCAATTCTCCTTGGGCTCCATCTGCTATCGATGTGACGTGAGAGACACACAAATCCTACATGCCCGGAAGAGAAGATTAGAATAATTCGAATACTTCCGCGGAGCGATGCTGAAAATAAGAAATGTGTTGGAAAGATATCGCAATAACTTCAGAGTAATGCTGGTAGGTGATTCCATCAGTCTTCGAAGCGCATGCGCATCCTTCAAGAGGTCGTGTATTGTGGGTGCGAGGCAGGTTGCTGTCGTTTAAGCGCATGGAATGCTGTTGGCGGTTTACGGGCACGGTTCAGCCAGGTGCTCACCTTGCTCATGAGGCTCGTGAGAACATTTCTGTGCGACTGATCCTCACACAGATTGCGCTCAGCGTTGGGCCGCGCCTTAATAGAATGCTGATTCTGTGTGGCCGCTGTGAGTCCTGCCGGTATCCACCACCCCAAACTGGCCAAGACTGGTTCTAGCGCATATTGTTAATTGAGGCGATGTCGAGGAGATGAACGAGAATCACGTCCATCTATGCGTGGTGCTTCTCCTGCTCATTGCAGGGAAACCTCGCTCTGACGGTCATTTCGCCGAGTATGTCGAAATTCCCTTGTACGACGATGCCGATGCAAATGATAGTCATCAGATGAGACGCGACGTCCGGACCCGTGAGCGTTATGCTGCACTTGTATAGCACCATCTGAGTGGACTGAAATTCGTAAGGAATATGAAATGCTGCTAAAATTTGAGAGTCGAAGAGGACTTGGTTGTGTTACGCTGGCCCAGGAAAGTCTAGGGACGCCGGGACCTGGACGAAAGTAGAAATTATAACTGGCTTGGATGAAAGTGACGACAGACGCAGGACTGGCGCTGGCCGCACATGCTTTGTTCCAACTGTGACTTGAGGCAACCGAGCAAAACTTCAAATGTTACAACTAATCTCTGTTCCTTGGCAATATCACGTAACACTGCTGTGTCCACCATTTTCTCTGTATTTTGCGGACACAAACATGGCTTCTGCAAGAGTAGTCGAGCGGCTGTATCGTAAAACGAAGTCGTGGTATGCAACAATAGCATCAAGATAGACGACTTCCAAACATTCGTAGCAGTACGCCGCATCCTCGTCAAGTTATCATTATCTTAATCAAGCCACAAAGACTTCAGATTCGACCGCAGCTCTTCTATTTCCGTGAACCTATTTCCCAGGGTCAGGACAATAGGGCCATTCTGGCGATTGCCGGATCCACGCCGTTAATTGTGATCCATTCAAGGACAGAACAAAGCGCAGCGTGCGGACGATGCCGACCACATCCACATTTGCAGCCGCATAGTCTGGCAGCGTCTGCTTTAGAAGCTTCAATGCCGGTAGCGAATCGCATTGGCTGGACTGGCAAAGTCTATCGAATGAATTTCACCGAAGGCGCTTTTGTTAAGAGAGAGTATTGCGATGAATGTGAAGAACCTTGCTTGGTATCGCAGTTCAGCGTCGTTGACTGGGCGTCAAACAGATGACTATGTGGCTGGCTTTCGAGGTTGCACGCATTCTTATGTTCACTGCAAGTGTCACGCCTACAAAATCCTCCGCTCGTGTATGTCGGTTGTAGATCCACCACTGTGGTACCTGCTTTTCATCATTCATCGCCTTCCAGGTATCTCCAATGTTCGAAGGTCTTCCTTCGACTAGCAGGAATGCACCAAGTAACGCAGCCATGTTTCAGCATTTTATCTTCGAAAATGCATATGGCCGAATGATAAAGACTTACTAGATTAGCTGCATTGCATCGTAGCAGCGTCTGACCTCCCGATATGCCTTGGCCAATGCGTGCTTCGATACCAGTCAGTAGAAGTGCATCGCGGCGAGCACCCGCTTCCGCATCGCCACCGCCTCCTCCAGCAACGCAATTGCCTGCGCCACCCGCCCGCTAGCCCAAAACGCTTAATTCAGGAAGCCCCATGACGCTAATGACTAATGATGGGTATCGGCCAGCGTCCACGATCGTGTTCCGAATACTGCTCTAACATCGACACTGTCGTATGCCACCACGATTGAGCGCAGTCTTGCCACAAGCTCATATTCTTCGACCCACTACTTGTCCTCCGGTTCTCGAGTCTCGTCCAATATGGCTGAGTCATGCTCGACAGCCTCAGGTGCGACTGGTATGAGCTAAGTGCTTCGATATACGATTGGCACTGGCGAAATTGAGTCTGCCTGAGATTGTCGTCGCTCGACAGCACCACTAGACATCCCGCAGCTACCCACGAAACATGATCCTTGCGCTCAATCTACCGATCTCATGGCCAGGCGTGCATCAATGGGTACATGGTCACGCTCATGTATCCCTCGTCCCTGTCGGACGTCGCCCGCAAGAGTGCTCTCAAGTCCGCCACCGCCTCGATCAGCCGGACCGAGTCCGATATCGCTACCGTCGTGGGCAATCATGGTGGGAACCAATCAATGTAACATGCCAGCAGAGCTAGTTGCTCGTCACCCACGTTGGCAAGGGCACGCACGGCCTGGATACCGTTGCGCTGCCAATACCAGCCGTAGTGACAACGCGTTGGCATATGCATCGTTCGCATCTGCATAGAGAATGCTCCCCAAGGCCGCAAATGATACATTCATATCTCGTAGTGTGACCACGGTCGGGTGGGGTAGTATCAGAGAAGCAATGTAAGATACACCAGCATAAGTTCCGGGACAGTGGCCACGCGCCACATAGGCGGCAGCTCAAATGAGAGCTTAAGGATGCATCTGTAATGATGTGCTCACCGAATCGTTATCCTGGTAGGTGAGGTCTGGCTGGGATGATAACATTGGTGCGGAGAGAGAGAGAGCCAACACTCGCTCTAATAGCTTGAAGCAATAGCGTCTGCGCGGCACATTTATTCAATCCATCCACGGCAACGTGCTGCAAGGTAGCGTGGTGATCACTTTCTACTTGCGTGAAGTCAGCAGCATGACCCCATGGGCATCTGCTGGGAAATACCGCAAGTAATCCACGCGCAGCTCATGCGCATTATCCCCTAAACTGCCAGATTCTGCCCATGTGAGATGGGCGCCAATCCGAGTTCCAGAATCGTACTTTGTCCACATTTCGTAATCTGTGGGAGCTGCGGGATGATCAAGGCAGATCAGCAGCATATCCTTTTGTTGAACTGTGCAGCTTATTCTATTCGCGCCTCTATCCCAGTGGCAAAATCCGGCGGTTCAAGGGATACAGCACTGACAGATATGGATGCTGCAGCGGGCCGTGGGCCTGGCATGCGTATCTCTAGTTCGGCGTCGGCATCTGCAGCATATCAGTAGACCCCTTCACCTCTGATGCACTTTGGCTCAAGCTACGCTGCCGTTCTATCCTAACAGCATCTGTACCTCATCTCGCCACTACCTCCTGGGTGTCGTTGGTTCTAGACTCGCATGGACTACTGTAGTGTGACAGAAGCCGTTTAAAGTGGTCCAGGAGCAATACGACCTCGTCATATCGTCCCATTACATCTGACAACCAAGGTAGTGGCGGGTTATCTGTTTGAGGTACTCAAATGGACTTACCTAGCGTGCTACGTTGGCAGTAGGTAGTCGCAGCGATTTGAATGCGACTAAGTGTCTATACAGATTGACAAACAGCTATTCAAATCCTCTATTCATGCTCGTCACCCTCCGAAGGCGATATCTCCTCCACGTGCAAGTACCTTGCCTGCCACAATCCTCACATCCCCTTCTTCTTCCCCAACCATTGCCGAAAGTTGGTCGAAGTTCTTGGCTACTTCGGGCCACAGTGAGCTTGTGCCTCGGCAGGCGGGCGTAGGACTTTGCAGGCGCATCAGCACACAACAGACCGCCACGAGCAGACCCGCATGGAGAGGTTTGAGGCCAGGTGAAACTAGACCACAACATCACAACGTCACAGCGTCACCAGGTCCAGAACAGCACACCTCGTGCCCGGTACCACGCTGGATGTCGTGTTTTCAGCGCGGCAGCGTTCGAGGAGCTAGAGCCGCGCGTTACGAATGTCCGTACCAGCGCCGCCCTCGAACGTCAGATCACGGGTAAATGCACCTGCTAGTTGAGTCTGCACGAATATTGGCGCGAGCTGCTCACGAGCTTGCACATTGATGCCTGAGCTGCTCACCCTCACCATGAATGGGCGTTGTGCTTGGCGCTGATACACAGAGCACCGCATTGGGAATTGCGTCGGACGCGATATACTACTGGCACGTGTATGCATGAGGAAGCGGGGGTCAGCGTTCAGATCCCAATATGTCCGTATCGGCCACGTTTCTGCGAGTATGTTGCAGGGTTGTTCACTCAACCCGCCGTGCACAATGGGCTATCAGGTCAATCTAATTGTGCAGGCGATCGCCTTAATGCACCTCGCAGCAGTCCCCAGAATTGCGCGACTGAAGGCACATTGGCACTACGTAAATATCAACATGTCGGCAGCCACCGAGGTTCAAGTAGATCATTACTAAGGTGTAGATGGAGTACAGCCGTGTCTACTCAGGGTCACAAGATGATCAAACTTCGCTCGGTGCAAGAGAAACCCAAGTCCGGTCACCGCGTGAGCGCTGTGGTCGCATGAACTCGTGCGGCTATTGGTCGGATCTAAAAATGTGCCTAAGCAAGGTTGTATCGGCAGAAGACTCGGGGCATGCAAGCAAATAGGATGTAGTGTGCCGCTAGGTAGCAATTATTCTCGCAAGGATTCGCGAACTACGCTCGTGGCCCCAGCAACGGCATTGTCGGGTGAATGTTGGATTTGGTTGACTTGCCGCGCTTTGCGATCTTACATGACCGGTAGAGCAACCTGTGTGGCCCTAGCTGGAGCAATTTGGTATACTGTCAGGAGGATCGAAGATGGCTAGAACCTTTGGTCAACTGCGGTTAGTCGATGCTTGCTCACTTGAACGACGTCCACGAGCGACTTGATGATGTGCTTGCCGTTAACCAGCAATATTCTGCCCAGCTGAGAAAAGTACAAACACAAACTCAGCTGATGGTGAGGGTATTAGCTAGGCGGTCCGAGGAAAACTTCACAACATCAAAAGAGGCTTTCAAGCACGTACTGCTGGACTTGAGAGATGATGACAGTGCTAATGCGCATACAACTGACTATTGAAATTCCTGTGATGCCGGATTGTAGCTAGACTGGAGCTAGAGAATAAGGTAACGTCCCGAATTCGCAGGCCTCAAGCAATTTCCTGACCTCATCCAGTAGAGAACCAGTTGTTCAAGCAGCTTATGTAGAGCTCTCTGATTGGCATCTTTTCTAAGAAATATATCGTCTACTCGCCAGGTCACTACGAATGGGGGCTAGCTCCACCGGCTGTATTGTCATCGATGCGGTGTCGGTTCTGCTCAACACAGGCCTGTAAGCAAGGGAAAGCCGGAGGGGTCGAACCTCCTATCACTCCATACAAGGAGGTAGCGAAGTCGATACTGATCCCTATGGATCGTCCCCACTTGTACCATTCAAGTATCCCAAGAAAAAAAATGCACAATCTGGCGATACTTCTGTCATGGCGGCTTTGGCGGTTTAGGACGTAACAAATAGTCACCATTGTAAGTGTTGCCAATGAGTGACATGTATGAAAACCGGTGACGGGTTGCTACCAAGGGTCTGGACAACTATAAGAGTCCCAGTTTCTTCAAGACTACGCTCAGAAATCTCATGAATAAGTGGCATCCGTCCATCTACAGGGCGAACGCAATAATGCTTTTGGGACTCTTTGGTGAGATTTTCTGCGGCAACGGCTTCTACTTACGTCAAAAGGAAAAAAACGGCCCGTCAAGAACAGGGTCACCTCGTACGAAACACAGGCACGGACGGAGCAAAGCTAAAGTGTACAAGAAGATTTTAATGACGACGTGGGTGAGTTACATGTTCATGTGCTGTGTCGGTGCTGTACGCGTGACACGCCTTTCCCGCAAGTTCCGGAGCTCGGGTGCTCATGACCACGAACGAACCATCCAGCACGGTCTAGCCAATGAAACAAGTCATTTACATGGCAAGACCAAGAAGACTATTCAAGGGAAGCCAGCGCGTATTTTGCTGAGCATCATGATTTCAATTAATATCTGCCAGGCATTTCACAACAACCTTGCAATACTACCGCTGCCATCGACAGGCACGCTGGCTAACACATCTCTCATCAAGGCTGTCGAGCTCTATTGAAGACTTGCGACCAGCAATCATGGTAGTCTTTCCATGGTGGGAAGAGGCCGTTGTTTGGCCACACCAGCGCATTGAGTGAGATCATTTGTGCTTGAACCAACCTGCAGAGGCTTGGCCGAATTTTGTGGTGCTCTTGAACGGTGCTAAAAGCGGGATGTTGATAGACCATGTACTGCCCACGTCCAGTCGGCGCGTAGACCACGATGATTGAAAGGGGGTCAACCTACAGATAGATGCTGATACGGCTTTAAGCAATCGTCCTGTACTCATCGCGCGAAGCGATCGTACCAGATGTAGCTACGTGACTCCCGAACCAGAGATGATTCTTTGTCAATGGCATGCAGTCCGTGAACTGCAACGTTCAACCAAGGGACCTTGTTCATGATTTCTGTCGTAAGGTATTGTAGGATTTTGCTGACGTTGTCTGTCTCTTTGCATCAGAGCTTAAGATGTTCTGTGGTGTGATGGATTGCCTTAAAGCATAGTTCAAGCGAGTGCGGAGGCGATCACGGACATCAATGCTTACTTCTACATAATTTCACAGCCGACGTGCACAGTATGTAGCCGCACTTGGCATAAGCATGTAGGAGTCTTGCTGGCCAAGATTCCTTCTGTCCTCGAGAGGTCTCCATACTGATGTAGAACGAGCTCTGCGCAGCCAACGTGGAAAGCATGACGCTCGCCACCAGCAGGCGTTTGTCCGCACGGTCGTCATAAGACTCATGGAACATCACTTCGTAATAAGAGCAGAATCCGTTCGGCTCGCGTACACAGATCGTTCACGAGTCTTAGACGAATTTCGAGCATGGATCTCTGAGATGAAAACATATCGTTCCTGCCTAGCCTGTCCAGTAGTTACCCATATCTCTAAGCTTGGCGATCGTGTGCATGCGCGGCTAAAGTCTTCGAACAGGAAGAAGTATTACACCAGTACCTCTCCTGTTTCTGTGGCATCTCTTATCCAACTGCAGAATTAAGACTGGCCATGTGCCTGCACTTTGGGAAGACGTACGCGGTCTCTTGAAGCGGGGACAACCGCAGGACACACACCCACGTGAGTTTTAAGCCACGAATTGCACAAAGATAGGAAGAGAACTCAGCGCGGTACAAAGCGATTCTGCTCAAGACACGAGATGAGGTGATTATTCGGCGTAAAGATATAAAAGCTGTAGCAATTCAATGTAATTGTCAGCGTTGTTTCCCCTGCCCATGATCCTCATTCGCTGATAGCATCGAACAATGTTGTAGTACTGTACAATCCCCTTTCACAATGTAGATGATTTCTGCCCAGGCTTCATCACACTCAAATATCTCGAAGGTACCTGAGAAAAGGTGGTGATAGGACACTCATACTTGCATGTGTAACCAAAAGCACAAATCCTCGTACAACCCCCTCCAAATATTAGCATAAAAAAGATCAATAAGGGGAACATCTTATAGGATGCCATGCTGACATGTCAGCATATAGCCATCGTCTAACAAACTCCTGGAGCTTCTTGTTCATGTGTAGCGCCGATCTCTCATCCTGTCGCCCCCATAACTAGTAGTTGCGAAATAAGACGAATGCAAAACCCATCAGCATTTAGCGGTAGAGCTCGGATTGAATCTACTAAAACGGTTATCATTGGCAAAACCTTGACGTAGATACTAGTGCTTGGAAATAATTCCAGCTCTTGCACATCCCTAGCATTCGATACGAAGGATGAACGGCGACGGCTTTGGTAATGAAACATGGAACGAGAAAGAGAACGCCATATGGTGAGGGCAAAATCCTACTTCTTGCCCTGCGACTGTCTGATTGCAGGCCCCTCTCAACGTAGAGTACGAAAAGGCTTAGAAGCCCCGAGCCGTACTGCGAGATCCACGCCTCTTCAACGAAAGTCCGCGGAGAATTGAGACGACCTGAGAGTAACTCACTCTGTGTTCCCATAGTGAGCGCCACCACCAGAGCCCCGCCCCGTCCCAGCAGCCGGACAGGGAGAGCTGCAATGTACGTCCGAGCATCGTGCAGTATGTTTCCATGCTGGATGACGTACGCAAGTATAGGAAGACCGCCCGCCAACAAGGGCTTTAGGCAGGCACTGCCAAGTAGGAAAACGTCGAGTGCTGGCGTTCGTTCGGTCTAGGAGAGACGGATGGCAATAGCGAGCTCGGTAGAAGAACTAAGGAGCAAATGGATGTCCTATATAAACGTATTCTCGGGAAGTTGTCCCTCCAGCAAATGGGTCAAGATGAAGAGCTAATTAGCAGTAATAGTAAGCTGGATCGCATCCCAGGCAACTGATTAGAACATGTTATTGCGATCGACTCGCTGTAGAACTTCAAACAGGAGGACTGCTATCATTAGCAAGATGCGAATTTGGTAGTGTGTCTCACTTTATTCACCTCTCCTGGCGCCCGGTCCCCGAGATGATGGCTTCCGGGACCACTATTTTGAGCCCATCCTGCTTGGTAAAGTATTGAATAGACTATTTAGAAATCACGGATGAGTTGTTGGACGTCCGGGTTTGCGCGACCAGTTGTACCGCACTGTGACACGACGTTCACGGGTATGTACTATGCTGTTCGATGAAACTCCTCCACAACAGTAAGATTAGGTTGATTACTACGAGCAAGTACGTCATAATGAATCCCCCCAGTTCAGACGTGCTGAGGTTCTCTGCGTCGGCAAACGCGTTCACACTACAATGACAAACCTAGCACGTCCGCTCCCAAAGAAAGTCAGGTTGCAGCAACAGCCCCAAGGCCACTGAGTCCACACCAATGCCCTGACACGCGTGCTACCTAAACGAGTGCTTGGAAAATCAACGGTCCAACGATAAAGCACCAGGATGTACTTGGCTTGGCATGTGGCGTGGCTAATGCTGGCCGCAGCTGGCGCTGGATCAGCAAACACTACTCGCAATGACGCGTTGATTACGATGACATGAAGAATCTGATCTGGCTTGGCAATGATCATGAACGCGTGTGTAGCTATGCTTTCCTTCGTTTGTAGTACAGCCGATCCGTCGTTGTAGTGGCAGTAGAAGTAAATAGCGAACATGTCACTCCTGTTATAATGGTAACTCGCTCTTGATAATCTAGTATCGTCGTGGGTGATGATAACTCGGACTCTAGAAACCTTCCGGGAGCCGTCAAAAGGAGAAGAAAACAGAACAGAGACGAACAGAGGGCATCCATAGCGCGGGAAGATTAATAATGATTGGGCCAGGGACTGAAGCTAATGGCCAATTAGTAGGAAAGAGAAAGCTTTGCAGTATGTGCTAACGTTGTTATTCTTTGAACTTAAAGAGCGTTGTACTAAACATGTGGCTTAGGCAGCAATCTTCTCGGCCCGCTACTAGTTCTGAGAAGGGAAACAGGCCTTTGACATGAGCACCCTGGATCGCCTGAGTGGCAGACCCAAAATCGAGATTTAGATCAAGAATTTGGTCTGGACAGTTGGGGACTTGAAACTATTAAATCTATCTCTGCCCTTGGTCTCGTGCCCTTCGTCCGCTTGAAGTACAGATACTGCTAAGGAAACAAACTTGATGTGAAATCCACGGTGGCAAATACCAAAATGCAGGTTCGTTACTGCAAACTACTATCTGGCGAGACTGAGTATGGAAAAGGAAAAGAGGAAGGAGGGAAGAGGAGAGGACGAGGAGAGGACGAGGAAAGGACGAGGAAAGGACGAGGAAAGGACGAGGAAAGGACGAGGAAAGGACGAGGAAAGGACGAGGAAAGGACGAGGAAAGGACGA
>BCLK01000420.1:0-10833 GCA_001748405.1 Paraphoma sp. B47-9 | reverse complement strand
GAGACAATTGGTGTGAACCCAGATGTGGGTGGATTGCGATGTCATGGTTATTTCGGATCGAGTTAATTGTCTGATAGCTGCCATTCCACCACGCTTCGACATGTCAGCGATTCAGCAGGGGTAGAAGTTACTTCTCATCAACGAGCAACCGCTTGCGATGGATTCAGAATGAAGGGTTGCGACGGGTATAACTTTTGGATTGTTATAACATTTCCAAATGGAGATGCAGGCTGTACGTATGGTTGCGCGCATGATGAGCGAGCAAGCATTTACAATTGAAGCATTGCAGGATGGTACTGAGCGCTGTGCCGAGCGCTGGTGCTGAACCTCGGAAGGAGCGGAAACTAGTGTAAGCGGTCACTTTGTTGGTTATGTCGCACACATGCACCTAGCTGCGTCCGTTTGCCAGCGTTAGTTGTGCTGTAGAATTGTTTCGAGTACTACTGGCTGACAGTGAGCCTTCATCATGATTGCCTCGAACATCATGTAAAGCGGCACCCTGTGATTGTTAATATGGGCAGGAACCTTTAATGAGCAATATGCATTTTAAGAAGCCGTGCGGTAACAGCAATTCTAATACGTAATGATAAATTGCCTTGATGCTCGTGTGTCTTTCCTGGCTAGTCAAGGACATCACAGTGAAGAGGTTGAAGGAGTTTTAGTTATATGCCTCAGTCAAGAGGCATGATTAGATGTCTCCTTACTCTTCGATGCTACAAGTTTGCGCAACAAAGAGGCAGACAGAGGTCAGCCGCCAACTGTAGCAAAAGTACATGCGCTGTGGATATGAATACGATTGAAGTAACAGGAAGAAGGATTTGGTGCAACACAAGTAAGTGAAGGAATTGGGACGAGACATTTGCGAGTACTGATTACAAGGGTAAGGGACCTCGACAAAGGCACGTTTTATGATCTATACGGGATGCTATGTTTGGATACGGACCGCTTAGAGTTATTTTAGAAGCCTGGTGATCAACAAAACACTACTGTTACAGACTACGTGCATCGAGCGTCTTCAACTCTGCTACCATATCTTTGGCTGAGTGAATTGTACTCAGGAGCAGCACTGCAACGCAACAACTACGCCGACTCCTGTCTCTAGAGTCCACCTTTATCCTCGATGTTTCGATCCTCGCCTGACGAGGACTTTGTCGCTTCCAAGTTCCAGTTCGAAGTTACTGCTCAAGTTTTAGAATAGCCGGTTCCAATACCTAGCCTGCTACCTGTCCGAACATACTCTTCGTCCTTGCCCGTGCACGACTAAGAATCGCCGGTCCACGGACTGGGCACAAGACTCAGCATCACGAGTGCTCCCGTCCCTTGTGGTTCCCAAATTCTCGACACAACTGGCTCTCCCAAACGAAAGGTCGATGTTGGAGACGACATGGGAAATCAACTTCCTCCAGAGCTTTGGAGCATGGTTGGAGGGGATCTGGAGGCGGTGGAGGGTCTTGCCGCGCTCTCTTCATCGCTTCAAACTTTGCGAGGGAGTAACACTCTGCTCTCCAGCGAACGATTGCCAGTACAACACCCACATCTCGTCGAGTACCAGGCTCCTGGTTTGCTGAGCGCATGTGTGAACTGGAGTTGTCCGCGACCCTGAATCAGATGGTCTCAAATGTGGTCGATTGATGATTGAGTGGAGTATCCCCGCGATTGGCGAGCACTAAAAGTGACGTGCGGCGCGAGAACGCTACGATCCTTCCGGGCATCTGTCAATGCCTTCCCTTATTCAATAGATCATGTCTTCTCCAAACCCAATCGCTGATTACTCTACCTTGTTACACTATTTTTGGGTTTTGCATGGACAAAGCGGTGCGATACAATGTTGTGACTACAATGACAACTTTCATGTCACGATGCTTTGTAGCGAAACCATGACATGGACTATCTCGTCATCCTTGACCATTAACCAAGGCTTTTCGTCAAGCGTGCCACAGGGATGAAGCCTGTCCAACGGCGAGCTCACCGTCTACGCCAAACTCCACCACATCAATTGCCAGAGCAGAAAACGGAGTGCGCCTTCGGGAGCACACGTGGGCGCCGTGATGGCAATGCTCATCGATTCACGTAATGGTCGCATGCTTCACGCTCTTGACATGACTTCCGACAGTACAGGCGTTCGCGTTGTGGACAATGGTTATCCTTGGCTTCAACATGATGGAACGGCCATGTCAAACCGCACACATTTTTCGGTTACGGAGTCTTGCAGCTTTGTCTGGTTTCTGGCTTCGCCCTCTGTCGCAAATTGAGGCGCCACGCGAGACGTGTGCGAGGAAAGACGGGTGCAAAGGTTGAAGCTATTCGCACGTCATTGTGGTCGTGTTCTCGCCGCAACATGTCGCCAAGCGATTGCAGCTACAACCTCAAGTTTGCTCGCGATCTCTGCTGCACGCTTGAGCCTTGGGTCTTGCGACGCTTCGCAAAACCCGAGCAAGTGATTACCGTTGCTCGAAAATTGATAGCACCTCTTGTTGTTCTCTGGATGATTGGGTGGTGTTGGTTCAAGGCGAATGTGAAGGGAACTTTCGATATGGATCACTGACGTAGTTTTGAAGCGTCACCCGACAAAAGTCAAAGACGGCATGGCAAGCTGCTGTGCATTTTCAACACGATGGTGCAGCGACTTGGATTCCCCACACGTTTAATCGTCGCATGCCAGGACTTTGCCTCTGCTCCTCATTACTCTTCCGGGCTTCTAGACCTATTGATCTTGGAGGTGTCCCTGAAGGAGAGGATGACATTGTCGATTTTCTTGCAGGCAAAGCTGTCGATGATTGTGTTTATGGCTTCTTGGGTGATTGGGCTTCTTGTCAAAGCGGAAGCTTGACTGCAGGAAATGACGGTGCAATTACTCTCCCTCTGTACGCCCACACCACACCACAATCATGTATTGCAATTACATAAAACTTGAGATAATTTGTCGCATGCATGTCAAAAGTGGTCAGTATTAATATGAACATCTTTGGTCGCATCGTTGCCAAACTACAGCGAGGTGTTCTTCAAACACCACAAAAATCCCCATGATCATCAAACGAAAATCCAGTCCCACACACTTATGCCTTACGACTGCGACCCCTAGATTTGCTCTCCTTCCTATCAGACTTGCTCTTCGACCCCTTGGGCTATCTGATCTTGTTGAGTCGACTCATCTCCTCGTTGATTGGACGTTTTCAGCCGTGCTTTGCTGTCTTGCCCTTCCGTTATGACTCCGGTCAATTAAGATAAAACAAGGCATTGCAGAGGCAAGCTGTACGGAGAGCATGAATTTGGTTTCACCTTAACACGAGCTTCAGCTTTCACCTCCAAGCTTCAAGTGAACCGAATAGCCATTTGGGAGTCTGTGAATGTTTCCCCTAATTCTGTTCGACGTCAATTGAAGTCTTGTATAGGCAAGTAGAGCATCTTGACGTTGAAGCTGATCGCAGATCAAGTATCAGCCTTGGAACACATCATCAGCTCGCTTCCACGCTCGCAAACGTCCACGAAAGTCTTGCAGTGTACAATGGATCTACTCACAGTGGACAGGACCGTTTAAGCTGTTGTGCACACACTCATTCCAACCTCGCCGTCAGTTTGCGATCCTCCGCAAGGAGTATTGCCATGGGAGATGCAATGCGCCTCTTCGACAAAATGGGAAGCGTTCAATGCATGGCGGAGTTGAGAGGATAATGGAAACGGCGTAGGCACGGGCGCAATTTCGCGAAGCGCCCGCAAGCGCGACTTCGCTAGTTCTTGTACACTCAGTGTGCGCCATCATGCGCAATTGAAATATTCACGCTCCCATTTTGTTTTTGATGATGGCAGTATCGATTTCACATTCCACGGCATCAGCGCAAAGTGGAGGCAAGAAACGAGTGGAAAAGAATTGAAGCACACAACCAGTATTGATCATCTCGACGGTACAACTATACTTGCTTCCCGAGCCTTCCCTTTGCTTCATCAGCATAGAGGAGTGTATCTACCACAACTGTACCTCTCATCGGTTACAGGCTTTGCGTCTACATCGTTCGAGAGTGGCACAGCACATGACAGGCCAACAACTACGATTCCGTGTCTGCCTTGAGGCTTTAGATAGATGTGCCACGTAGGGTTACCGTGCCATCGGCTACTCCAATAGCCACTGTTCAGGTATTTGTCCGAGGTGACTGTGATGTGATGGTCGTCTGGCACTTTGACCCAGCGGCCTGTTAAGCTGTCCTGGACTGTTCGAGTGTGGTGCGGACTCGCGCTATGATTTAGCGTATTAGCTTTGCTCAACGACGAACTGCGGGAATACGCTTCTTACAGTATTTTTGCATATGTCAGACCGAGTTTGGATATGACATTCACGCAAATACGCTCCGTGACCGCCTTTCGTTTATCATCCGGCCATAGCACCAAGCTGTTGCTTGAACCTGTCCGGAAAGTGTTGCGCGCCTCTTCAGACCATTCAATGTGGATGTTGTCGATTTTCCCATCCGATATGTTTTCAGGCAACATACGTGACAATGTCGTGTCCTGCACCAGCGGATTTGGCTGCCCGGTGCTTTTGCCGTTGTGAACGCTGTCAGGGATTTCGGTGACGTCTTTTCTTGCAAGGCTGGTTCTAAAAAGCTTTTTTGGCCACGCTTCGGCCGGAGATTTTGAAGACGGTGGCATAGCGAAAGACTGCCTGGAAGCTGACGGTGGGACACAGCCTTGACACAAGAAGTAGCGGAGAGACTGCACAGGGGTGGAGATGACTGCGTGTTGGATATGAGAGAGTGGGAAGAATCATGGCGCATCGTAGATATACGAAATATTTCATCCTTGCTGCCATGCGTTTGAAGTTGCAAGACACCCGTGCTCTGTCTCAGACATTGCACCCGTTTGATCATAGATAGGAGCTTTGAAGAACAAACAGAGCGCACAGCACGGTGGTGCTCAATGAATCAGGCGCATGATCATCCCAAAGGTGCGTTGTGGCCATGCTGATTGGTTGCTGAGGATCAGCCCAGACGTCGCCGATTAATGAAAGGTAAACACCCTGAATATACAAGCGAAGTCAGAGTTACAGGAAATAGTAGAACGTCTTGTTAGAGAGGGTTCGAAAGGACTATGTGGTTGGAGTTGATAGCAGACGCAGGCCGATCCTCGGGGTTCATGTTGCCTCTCAATGGAGCTTGACGTTGCTCGATGGGTTCCTTGCGCGGCTGATTGCGGCGCTCTGGCGAGTCGGGATTGTCCAGGTTTGCTTCGCCCTTTTCCAGCTCGACAGTTTGGTGTCTCCAGGTAGTGCGGCTGGGTGAGACAAAAAAGAGCCGCAGCCCAAAGTGGGTCATGGCTTCACAGGTAACCTTCGCCAAAGGTAGGATGAGGTTGGGATTACTTGTGCCGTGATGTCGGTTGGCTGTGCGCGTCTTATCGAGAGGTTGCTGGGCGAGGTAAACACAGCGCGATGACGAATGTTGGACTGCAACGTCTTTGCAAGCAAGTCAAGTGTCGAGGCATACCGGCATGGGACATGCGGAATACTAGCCACTTCATATGGAGGAGCAGTTGAGACGAGGATGGGGTCGCATGGATTGCGGGAACATCATATATCGTATTTCATCTATCGACACGTCGATGCACGTCCATGTCATCCCCGAACCACATCTCTCTACTATCCGCTCTATGAAGGCGGGAGGGATGTCGCGCTCTAGCCTTGCCCAGGTTACCATACTTTGCACTTGCATCTACACCCGGTGCAGAGGTTGTCTGTCACCTCATGAGCGTGTTCCACCTGCTCTTCCGCCTACTCTTTGATCTCAGCTATGCGCATTTTGAAAGCGACAATCTCCTGATCTAGTTCGCGGCCGAAATCAGAGATGCGATTCTCCTTGATCCTGGCGATGTCAAGCCTGTGGTCGTCGACGTCATCGCCGAGGCCGATGCCGGCGGAGTGATAGATTTCAGAGGCTTGCTCGTGGACTTAAGCCGTGGCGTCGGTCAGGAACTGTTGTAGGTGGACTCTAGCCAGGGTCCTGTCCGTAGCCTTGAACATTATCGCAAGTGCAGGTTTCGGACGCGGGTGCGGGCGTGATCTTGGTCTGGCGGGAGGGTGGGTTTGGCGATGAGAATGGTTTGGCGATGAGAATGGTTTGGCGATGAGGACGGTGACGGCGATAGACCAGCAAAGCATACCTGGAAAGCATGTCTTGTAGAATATCAGGAAGTTGTTCGCGCAGCGTATCTGGTGGCACCTTCTCGAACGCGGATATGACGACATCTTGGAAAATGTCGACCTACACGGTGGGTGTGGACGACGAGGAAGAACCGATGCGTTCTGATGGAGGGAGCGAGCGTGGGGAGTCTTAGAGGAAGCGTTTGGGGCCAGGAGAGTCGGGCGACAAGCTGATACGAGCTGGGAATGTGAATTAGCGGTACGTCGGCGCTGTGTACGGCTAGAAGGCTTACCATTCCTGGAGCGCTTGCTCGCCGCCTGTAAATACGCAGGCGGAGCATCGTCCAATGCATTGTCAATTGACGGTGCTCCGACTGCCGCAACCTCCACTGAGGGGACAAGAAGTCTGTCTGCGCGTATCGCGGAGTGTAGATGGGGCTTGAGGGTTAGTGATAGTGCGCGAAGGTCGAGTTACCTCTCGCGTGCCAGCTTGTCTACTATCTCTTCCGGGGGAGGGATCTTGGTGTGCTCAAGCGAGAGGTTGCCAGGCACGAGGTTGTCGCCATCGAAGCGGAGGCCAAAGCTGTGCTTGGCGGCAACGCCGTGGATGGCGACTGGGGTTTCGAGGAGCACTGTGAATTGCGTATGCCCTTGAATGAAGCAAGCCTACCCACCCGGGCTTGGTTGCGTTGTCGCATAGAGCAGCCCAGACCCGGTTGTAGCAGCAATAACCCCGCTAAGCCGTGGGCCGCCGACTCCCTCGTCCTCGCGCTGCCTGTGCCGCACTTGAGTATCGCCCCTAAAACGTGTGCATCGGAGACGCGGAGGTTGCGAAGCCGACCCACGACGTGGAAGGCCTAGTGGAGAAGGATGGCGGATTGGGGCGAGTCTCCAGGCAGGCAAGGACGACGGTTCGGGGGGTGCCGGGAGGCGAGCATCGCGTGCGCGTGCGCGTGCGTACGAGGGAACGGCGACCGTCAGATGCACCGACGAGTGCACGCAGGCTGGGGCTGTGAAGCCAGAGATGGAGGTGGAGACGGGTGTCGTGGCTGATGATGGGAGAGAAGCGAACACGGAGGCTGGCGTTGACTCGAGGCGCTTGCAGAATTGTCGCGGCAGCGTTGCGCAACCACGTGATGTCGCCGGAACTCTAGTCATTTAGCTCGGACGATTGAGGAAGAAGAGTCTGCGCGACGGTAACGGCAGTCGCTTGCTGTACTACTTTCCCTGGTGGAGCGGCATTTTGTCGCGCCCAATTCCTCATGGGAGCCGTACATTTCCCGGGTTGACAGCGACATCGGCGAGCGGTACGATGGGCACCACATTCACGCACCACAGTCGAACATCGCAGTCAGGCACCACAAGATAGGTGCGGCTTCCGAGGTCCAGGGACTTCTGTATGTACTTCTCCGCCAACATCCCATGTACAGTCCTTTCACCTCCCAATCTGAGTGGGTGCGCTATGTTCCGCGGTGCGGGTGGCCCACCGTGAAGATTGCGTCATCGTCACGACCACCGCGACCACCGCTAATGGCCTCATCGCCTGCTCTGCTTCAAGTATCCAAAGTCGGTGAAGGTGGTCGGACATCTTCGAAGCATCTTCTCCTCCAAGCATCGGCCGCTACATGCGCACCGTACGTATACTAGCTCCGCTGCCTGAAAGAGCCTGCTTTTGGCGTGGTTGGTAGCAAAGCGGAGGTGGTGCTCTGCAACTTAGCTCTTGTGGGCCGGGGCGATGCGTGGTGAATTGCAAAACTTCTGTTCGACCGGTACGTGACAGTGTGGACTCCTCACGTGACATTCCTCATCCTCAAGCTGTATCAAGCTCCAGAAGGAGCACCCATACCGCCGATGCACGACCGCTTGGGCCAGTTCACTTTTGCTCGAGCGCGTAGTATCGCATGCGGACCACAAGTGCAGCCGCTTACTCACGTCACTTTGACTTTGATGTGTAGCAACAGGTAGACGCGCACGCCATGATATGAATTGACACCATCACCGAAAAATTCTCTCGAGCCCTCCAACACGTTGCGAGACCATGGAACATGGAACTGTACTATCGTGAGTGACTGGTAGATACGTCTTGGTGGTGCCGCTTGACTTCGTCTTGGTGCCGATGGGCTCAGCACTTTCCCATCGTTGTCGTGCCTTCTCACACTCGACCCTCGACTTCCTTTCTCAACACCAAACGTCATACGATAAACAAACCCCACTCCTGACGCTGGCGCCTTGGTATCGCACGATACAATTATTCAAGGTATGGGTCCCGTCCTTTTCTTTCTCCTCCTCCACATCCGCGGTGGGCAGCATCAATGGGCCCTCCTCGTCCAGCTGCCACACCGCCGCAAAGCAACCCCGCTGCTCCGGACCTGGATGACCTGGATGGATCGCGGTGGGCAGCACCAAAGGGCTCTCTTCACCCAGCTACCTACCGCCGCAAAGCAATTCCACTGCTCCGGACTTGGACGGACACTTCTGGCGGCATCCACAAGCAGGCAAGTCATCACTCCCTCTCCCTCCATTAACCTGCTATACCACTGATCGATTCTGCAGGTTCCAGCACGGTGGACTAGGTTCGGTGGCGAGCTTCCTCTTCTTGGTCAGTCCCTTCATTCGATGACGCTGATCCCAATGCCAGATGCGAACACTGACCTACAGTCGCCGGCCAGCATCCACGGTTGTCATACGCTGGGAAGTATCCCCAGTCATGTTGACTTGCTAAACATCGTTGCTGACCAAGTTAGTTCCATACGACATCATTGTCTGAGGGTTCGGGGGTACATGTGGCTCGGGGGCATTTTGCGAACAATTTGTGGTCGAGGGAAAGGCTGTCTTCGGACTTAACCCCCGCAAGGGGGCCGGGTGTGCAGTCGGCGTCCTTGGGCTCCTCACGGAGTGACCGTTTCGGCGGCAAGTTAACCAGTGGTGAGTAGCCGGCCCTTGTGGAGAGGGGTCGGATGAAAACGCAGGGTGTTGCGCCATTGCGACTTCACTTTTGCGGCCCCACAAGGATTGTAACATCACCCCATTGAAGTCTATCGGCGTGCCGATGCTTTGAGGGAGCGAGAGATCTGCAACATCTCGTCAGTTCAGTCGACATGTCGTCGACTGCTTCATCCCCAGCACTTACCTTCCTTCAGCCCTTGTCTCCGGCCTTCCTCACGAGCACACGTCCGGTTTCAGATACACTGTCAAGCACTGCAGGTCGAAGACGATGTCCGACCTTGACTTAAAGTCGTCCTGCCTTGTCAATCTCTCTGCCACGACGACGAAGACTTGCTTGAGGGCTGGGACCTGATCGTTAATCACGAGATTAACCCCTCTGGCTTGATTTCGCGCCCGCACGTCAAGCACCGCCGTATCGTCCACGCCCACACGCCGCCCGCCCCACGGCACTCGACCCCTGCCCAGCGCGACTCGTCGCGTCACGCCGTCCCCATCATCGACTCCGACCGGTCCAGGCAGGTACAACCCCATGAGCTTGAACTTCGCACAGGCAAGTGTGCCTTCATGCATGGCAAAACTAAATTTATTCTTGTCGGGGCCAAGGGCAAAGAGGTGGAAACGTGCATACATAAGGGTGAGCTCGGCAAAGCCTATTCGAGCGCGTGGGGGGAATCGTGTTCGGAAGTACTAGTGCGAGGGAACTACTTGTTGACTATGATTCCGAGTAGGAGATACGAGGTCATGATGTTCACTGGGAAAGTGGAACAAAAGGACTTCTTACTCACGAAAGACACGCTCCACCAACACATATAGACAAGCACTATTTGTACAGTACACTCTGCAGATAGCCCTCCTCTACAGTGCAGCCAAGAAAGGCGAAAACAAAATCTGGGTTGATCAGGCTCGAACGCACATCACTCGCATGGCCGACTCTATCTCAGATGCAGTGGTAGGGCGCGTTGATAACAGCTTCTCAAAGTAATGATGATATGTCGACTACGAAAAGGTGGTGTAGTTGTGGATGAGTTCATTGCTTGTTCCGCTCATACGCCCTTATATCTCTCGAAGCTGGCATCGTAGCGCGTTCTGACTCTGCAATTGAGGTCTTCACTCGGAGAACCCAGACTTGGTACATGTGCTGAGCGCGCATGAAGGTACAGCACACATCTAACGACGTGCAGCTCGACATGCAGCTCAGTAGTACTCCTTAAGCAAATCAGGCGCAAACCAGAATCAGCTCCCTCGCTCATTCACCATCGCCCGACGGTCGGTGAAAGACGTATATCCGCCAGAAGCCCAACGCTGGCGAAGAAGGGCTAGTGCTCGTTCGAGATCGTTTAACTCATATCGCTTGTCTCCCCTCCCATTGTAGCTTAAATCGCAAAGGTTCAAATCGAGCCCTGAACTACCGAAGCTTTGTACGATTTCGCCCAAGCAAGCGGAACAGGGAAGGTCGACGTCGAGGAAGTCGAAATGGAAACGACGACAAAGCTGTCGGAACTGCATACTTTCTCTCCTGAGCAAGCAGATACGGACGGTCATCGCGGAGATCCAAACCGCAGACTGAACCACTGACGACTGAGCTACTGACGTCTAGCTACCAATAAATGAGCTACCGCTTCAAACAATCTCGCCCAAGCAAGCGGAACAGGGACGGTTGAGGCTGTGCAAGCGAAATGGTCCATACATTTGCTGAAGTAGCGAACAAG
Source organism: Paraphoma sp. B47-9 (assembly GCA_001748405.1). Classification (NCBI taxonomy): domain Eukaryota; kingdom Fungi; phylum Ascomycota; class Dothideomycetes; order Pleosporales; family Phaeosphaeriaceae; genus Paraphoma; species Paraphoma sp. B47-9. The sequence goes on along the minus strand of BCLK01000420.1, from coordinate 51 downwards.
CTTCTTCCCAAGTCCGCTTGAGTAGTAAAAGTTGCACCCAAGGATTTAGAC
>BCLK01000418.1:0-12088 GCA_001748405.1 Paraphoma sp. B47-9 | reverse complement strand
CAATCTCCTGAACCCGCGGTCGCTCGCTCCCATCTTATCGCCGCCTTTGCTTGCGCCCCACATTTGGTTGGGCGGCATATCAGCTTGCAGATAGAGCAAGCAGCCCAGCCCCAGGCGTGCGGCGAAATACAGATACCGGCTGTCCATTGCAGTCAGTCGATGTTGGATCGAGGGGTTCGGTAATGGTGACTACAGATCATGGGCATGTAGGCCGATACATGGCATGACTAAAACGAAAATGCAACGTACCTTCCCTTCTCCCTCACTTGCTTGATCATCTCCACAAACTCCGTCTTTTCCATTGGGAAATCAGAGTAGCGGACCCGGAAGCTATCCCAGAGGCCATCGTAATGGCGAGGCATCATGCGGGGAAGCGGCTTCGGCCCGATTTTATTGTACATGGTCGCGGCATCACCCTCCTGGGGGTGCCCACTTGACTCGCCGTCGCCGTTGTCCCTGAGCAGAGCCTGGTAGTCTTGGTCTAACAACTTTCGATCTGTGTGCAGAGCCGTCAAATGGAAAAAGAAGAATACGTACAAGAGAATCTCCTGAACGTTCGCCTGTGTGGAGGTAGTGATAAACTTGATGCGCGAAGCCAGCAGATCTGCTGTCAACTGTGTCGAAGCCGCGATTGGAGCGTTGGGCTTAGCGAGACGGGACCGAAGTCTCGTTGCCTTTGAAGGTGTTGCCGTTGCAGTTGATCCGGCACCGGGACTACCAGACGGAGGAGCGATCAGCGCAGACTGATGGAAGGAAGACAGGTTTTCGACGGCACTCCGCTTCAACATGTCAGCAATACCTGGAGCAAGTACGAAATCAGATGCTTCCTTTCTCTCGAAGCGTCGCCACCATTGTTCAATTTTCGTTGCCCCGCTCTTCTTTCCCTTGCTACTTCCTCCTGATCCTCCCCCATGACTCCCGGCGCTACCGGTCACGCTGCTGGCCCGGCCACTTGAGTCTGATTTTGAAAGTTCCAAAGGAGGATTGACGGCATCAGCCAGTTCAATTTCCAACAATCTCCCATGTCGCACGGAGTCTACAACCTCGTGTCCTGGCAGGATGATCTTGATGAGCAGTTCCAGGTTCAGAACCGTGGTCCTTGGCCATTGTGGCCGCCGAGAAAGGCTACTGACGAGGTTGATGGTTTCCTCAAAATTCTAAAAAATCGGTCAGAAATCAGTCGGCCGCATGAAGGGGATGCAAGGCAAAGGGGAGATTGTGGAGGCGACNGTCGGCCGCATGAAGGGGATGCAAGGCAAAGGGGAGATTGTGGAGGCGACTGTGGAGATTGAGGTTTATCGAATCGAGACCATGAGGTACTTACCACACTGCATTGATTCGCTCCGAGAAACCGCTTTATAGCTCGAATAGTGTTATCTGGTGAGAGAAGAGGAATAGTTTCGTCGTCACATTCAAACGGCCATGGATCAAATGACCGGTCCTGGCCTAGTGGACTACTCGGTTGGGCATGTTGTGGCGATGCCGGCGGCGAGTGAATGCCGATTGGCAACTTTTCTTGCCGCGTCTCGCTCATTGGCGCTTTCGTTTCCAACGCTGCGTGTGTAGGGGATGCCGGACCAGGAGTCATTAGACCACTTTGCTCCACGGCACTGACATACACGGCACCGACAGTCACGTCGGGATAGCTTCCTGGGTTCTTTGGAATGCCTGCATCGTGAAGGAACGCAGAGTCTCCTGGATCATTCCTGGCGTTGGAATCCCACAAAACATTCAGGCTACCCGATCCGGCTTGTACATATGAAGGCTCCGGGTCTCTGTAGTCATCCCGAGCATCTTTCCTCTCATTCGCGTGCCACAGGTGAGCAAGACGGACGTGGATCACGTCTGGCGCCGCGTCTTCCACCAACTTCGAGACTTCGAAGTCGTCGACCTGGGATAAGTTGTAACTGTGAGAACTGTCTATAGTAGAGGGCTGTAGTGACGATTGGGTGGTATAACCGGGGTCGGTGGAGGAATTGTAGTCGGTAGACGAACCGTGATTGAACTCTTCGGCGTCCCGGTTCATTTCCGCGAATTCTTCGTGTGTTACTTCGTACAGGTCATAGCTGTGAGCGCTGTCGTTCGTTGAGACTTCATACTCGGTAGAGGCGATGAATGACTGCTCACGGGAGCTGGGAAAAGAATCATAGGGATAGGATTCCTCGTTCGAGACATCAGAAGGTGAAGGCATGCGGTTCTGTACTGGGGTCTCATCAGGGTCTCTATCACTGCCAGACTCACTGCTCAAGTGCGTGGAGACAAGACTGCGGTCAGATGGATCGTGTTGGACTACATCGTCTGCCTCCACGCGCCTGCGTGTAGTGCCTGGCGCAGCTCGCTTGTGAGTAGCCTCGACAGGGTCAATGTCAGCCCGTTGCTGCTTTTTGGTGGGCGACTTCCGCGCTTGGAGTGGTACTGGGTCGAAAGTGGAGGAGCTTGACGATACCGTGGACTTGCGGAGAGGACCGCGTGGCTTCGCAAGCCTTGAGCCGCGGACCATAATCGACTTTAGACGCAGCGACGATGGGAACAGTCGCCAGGGAGAAGACCAATGCTTGGGCAAGGAAGGAGAAGGAGGATGGGTTGGAGGCGGAGGAAAAGAGGATATTGATCCAGACTTTGCGAAGATGTTGGAAATAATGGTCAGAATTGAGATCAATGGCGTAAAGATATATTGACAAATGCCACATCTACCCTGCCCGGCCAAAATTCCATCACACACAGCGCCGTGTGGGGCTGTTTGCGTAAATAGTGATTGTTATGACGCAGACCATGATCCTCACAATTTGGTCGATGGCGTCCAATCACCGAGCAACATCACGTTGAACTACTCAGCATTGAAGCTATTGTCCCCAGTCGCGCGTTGCGCCACACTTACTAGCCTTCGTTGATAGGGTGAAACACGGCACGCTAGCGAGCGAGCTGAGGGCGTGTGCCTGCGTCAGGGGTCATGCTAAAGCTTTCGCCCTCCCGAATGAAGCGGCGAGCCGAGACTTCTAGGCGTAGCTGAGAAGTAATAAGATAGATCCGAGAGACATGTTCTTCCACCTTGCGGCGTCACCAGAGCAACGATCCGTGTTGCGCACAGTGATGTGACATATTGCCACACCATGGACCGTCACATCATTCCCCAGCCGCCGTGTGCTTATTGTGGAGCTATTTCTAGTCGATCATTCGAAGTAGCCGAGACACAGTTGCTGCATTGTCTCTAAATCGACGTCACTAAAGGCGGGCGGCAAGTGAAGCTATGGGCCTCCGTCCTTCCAGAAAGACAGCCCAAAGGGCAAGTTGTTTTTTCAGAGTGAATCAAATCTCATTTGAGGTGCATGTACCAAGTATTTCTTGTAAGCATGTTTTGGCCCCTCGAACGCGAAGCTTTCCTGGAGTAATGTTTTAATAGGGGGCAGCCTGTGCGATACCCACCGAATCTTCTGTACTATGTTCGTCGTCAGTATTTGGCCTTGCTCCTGAAGAACCTTCCGTTGTGCCGCGAGTATGCAGGACTTTCCAAGCCTGGAACGACGGAGCATTCGGCTTGCTGCGCGCGACAGGCTTTCACGTATGCCATTACAGACGAATCTATTGACATGCTCAACGCTGACGATGTGACATCCAGTTTCTTCGCCACCTCGCGTTCTCTCAAGGACGCCCATGGATCAGACCTGGACCCGCGAACAGAGCATTGCCTTCCGTCATCGCGACGCTTCATCGAACGAATTGATCCTTGTGGACCCGTCAACTATTGGTATGCACCCCAAATCGTCCTCGCCGCCTCCGACCGCAACCGCGCCCCAGCCGTCCTTGGTCGCGTTCTCCATCAGAATCTTCCGCCAAATTGTCTTCGTCCTCAGCTGCATCCAATACAGCTTTTCGGCTCTCCAACAGTACCGAAATTCGTCTCTGTCGACAGTCGAGCTCGTGACCAAGTATGCCTCTGACATTAAAGGGCCTGACTCTTTGAACTCCTTTCTCGCCAATCCCTACACCCTGACCGCTCTCGTACTACTTGGCGAAGTCATCATGAACAATAGGAGTTATATCGTCGGCCGTCTCCACGCGGTCACAGGTTTCTCGCCACGCTCGATGCCCATAGGGCGCTCCTGGACGATTATCATGTGGGTCATGGCTGCTCTTCTTGTACAAATCGTCATCAACATGGCCATGCGTGGAGATTGCTTGAAAAGCGGGGACATCGACAAGCAAACTAGGGAGGCGATGGAAAAGCCTGGTATGTCGCGCAGCAATGCTGCTGACCATATCAGTAGAGAGCACTGTGCTGTCCCTAACCTCTTCAAGAATAACTTGGGAGGCATGGTTTGAGGATATCGGTGGCATGGGATGATGGATCACTTGAGGCTAGGACAACAGTTGGTGGAAATTTCGTAGGAACGTGTAATGTATGTAACCAATCATGTGAATGAACCCAAGGCTGCGCGCCAAGCAGTTCCCTTCGACGGCCTTCATGTTGCCTCTTTCACTGGACGTCGGTATGGTAGCAATTCGTCTAAAGGAGCGGTAGGATACGTCTCCTGCTCGTACTAGTGCCTCTCGTCTGGAATGAATGCCTTCAAACGCCAACGGCAAGTGATCACTTCGTCTACGAGGTCTTCTTAGTACTTAGACATATCCAATGCGTACAAAGTGTCATCCAGGTTCTTGAGCACGCGCACGGATCTGCATCTCTGAGCTCGCACTGGTACATCACCAATTGGCCGACTCAAGAATGGGGGTCCAACATCAGTTCCATATTCAGACTTTTTCGACGTCTAGGCGGCGGAATGACCTCGATGAGTGGTTGCGGTTACTGGTATGGCGACATCGCATGCTGTCTGAGCCAATCCGCGCAAGAAACTGCGGGCCGTAACGTGACATGCGATCGCTGGGAGGAGCCGTCGAGCTAATTGATAGGCTTGTTGTGGCGGAGAGTACATTCGCGTGTTAGCAAAGGCCAACAAGAACCAGTTAGCCAGAAGGCGTGGAGATTAAGCTCAGCGTCCAATACCACGGTTCCCATCATGCATCGTTGCGAATGCATCCACATCTCCCTTCGCGACCGAGGTATGAGTTGGGGCGTGATATCCCCACATTTTTAATGCAACAAATGCGTCCCAGTTTCTTCCGCCTGCAATCGCCGTGGCCAACAGCTCTTATGTACGGCAGGGCTTAGCCCAGAGAAAGAGTCATACGCGAGGCTCCTCTGCGATCGCGAAGCTCAACACGCTGTCGTTCTCGTCGTCGTAGCCGTTGGCCGGTGCTGGGGAAATTTACCTGTCGAGTTACTCAATACGACGACCCTTTTCCTCGCAGTACGACGAGCGTCCTCCTCTCAACACGACGAACTTCTTCTTGGCAACACGACGAGCTTCTTCGTCGCAAACGCCATCACTTACGCCTGACTTGACAAATGCACCTTGATCCGACCCACGTCTAGCAGTACCGGCTTTCATTTCCGCGCTTTCAGCGTCATCGAATCTTCACCCCACGTCGCATTGCTCGTTGATTCGCAATTGCTGCACTCGTGCCCGACCTCTTGTCCCTATCCCCTCGGACCATGTGATGCGCCATCTCAAAATTCCCTCAAGCGCAGCGCTGTTTTCTTCTGGGTGCTGGGTTGAAAAAAGAAGCGATATGTGGCTGCAAAGAGGCTGAACCGTCCGCCACCACGTAGACTATGTTTGGTGCCAAGAAGTGGGGAATGGGACCTTCCACCGCAAGACTGAGACATCTTCTTCGTGAAGAAGAAGTACTTCCTGCTGGCTAACCCGAATAGACTCCATGGGGACCCCATGAACAAAAAAGGGGCCCATCAACAGAAAAGGGGCCCAGAGGCCAAGCAGGTGGCTTGTTTATGTCGAACAGTACAGTCTGTGTATGTCCGCGCACCCGTTCCAGAAGGAGTGGACTTGATTGCCCATTGGACAAGGGCCTGGTCAAGGCACATGAGCGTCGTCTCACTTGATGGAGATTGAAAGCCTCCGATCCCGCGAACTTTGCGTCTTTCCCGATGTGCCTTTGCTGTCTGAGCCGCCAACGGGTCGATGGGATGAACTCGGTCAGGCAGCCTCCTGGTGAGAAAATGATGCTCTCCTGGTTGTCTCGAATGCGTCGTGATAGCCTTGCAGTGGTGTTCCAAGTGGAGAATATGCGAGTACGACTGTGACAAAAGCATGGAGCATGCGACAAGCCTGTCCGTGGCCCATAACTTGGTGTTACGGTCCGGACAGAAACTAGGCAGTGCGGCAGACCCCAGCGCATGTACGAAGGCGAAGTCGTGCGCTGTTCCGCCGCGCAGTCTCCGCCTTGGTGCAACCATCACGTGCTTAACAGCTGCCTTGCGGAAGATTGCTGGGTGCTGCATGATTAAACCGACAGAAACTGTGCTGTGCGATGGTGGAGGAGTTGTAGTGCATAGAGTGCGCTCGATCATCGTGGCTCTGCAAGAATCCCCTGGATCCAGAGGAGCCGCTCCGCCGTCCTCGGCACGCTCGAGCCGATATACGCTATAGCCTTTCTCCTCACTTTCGTCTCCTTCTCCCTCTTGTCCCTCTTCCCCCCCTTCTCATCTTGCTCCTCCTACTCCTCCCTCTTCGAGCCTATATTACCGCCCGTATCCGTAAACCAAGTCAACCATCTCTTCCTGCTTCGCAGTAGCCATCTAGAAGCCCAATAACTACCCTCGGCTTTCCAAGGGTTGTCCTTCTTCTTGCCCTTGGCCGAGGCCGGCGCAGCAGTCTGCTCGCTGATGTGCTAGACGTTGGTGTAGTAGCTCAACACGACCTCGTGGGTGGTTCTGCGTCATCAGGTTCTGCCGATTCGACGAACCCCAGGAAAGAGAAGGCGATCTTTGCTCGTCGTCGCTGAGGTGCCATGTCCTCTCGAGGTTCCTAGCAGCTAGCGTCCGCCATGGTGTTGTTGTGCATAGTGGAATGGACATGTTGCAGTTCTTCGAGAAGACGTATTGCATGAGGTATAAGTCGTGCCTGTCGCAATCCACACATAGTATTGCGTGGCCCCAATCCTCGCCGTGTGCTGAATGGCGGGGAAGAAATACACTTTGAGGAAGATGAGCAAGAAGATGAAGAAAACGGCCTTACGAGAGATGCTGGTGGGCGGTCAGGCTTTGTTGGCCTTTGGTGGGGCAGCTGAAGGGGAGGGTCGATCGCGAGCTGACGCCATGATCCCTCGATGGAGGTTTAATCCTCCTCTACCTGACTACGCAGCAGACGGTCGGGCTGTCATCTTCTGGTAGCCGCACTGTCGCCCCTCATGACAGCCATTGGTGACTGACCACCCCATCATGGTCCCACATCTTTGCGAGCGCCACTCACAAGCCATGATCAGCATGCGCAGGCACTGGGCAGTCATTCGGCATGCAGCGCACGATGTAGCACGACATGTAGCAGCAGGACTTTGGCGCGCCGCCCTTTCTGAACGGCAACCCAATCGCATCAAGTCGGAGAATGGCTCGGAGCGCAGCGTCTCGCCTCGCATTTCAGATTCGTCGCGCTACTCGTCGCAACAGCCACAACAACCCCTTCTCCAGCACGCAGCAATTCCTCCCCAACACATGAACGGCCTGCAGCGATGTCCGTCCCCGTCCCAGATGCAGGCGCCCATCCCGAATCCCCCAGACCATGCGTATGGACATCCGCAGCTGCAGATGTCCGACCAGCAACAACATCAGGGTGGTCGTCCGGCGTCCGACTCGGGCCCACCTGAAGCCTTCGCGTGCTCGACGTGTGGTAAGGGTGGGTCCGTGTATGTCTGCGTTTGGATCGTTGACATCCAGAGTGTGCGGTCGGCCCAGTTGCTGACAGACTGCGGGACACTATGTTTCTGCGCCGAGGTACGTCTGGCGGTAATGCTTGAGGGCTGTGGAGTGCGCTGGAGAGGTTTCCCTCGCATCCAGAGTAGATACTGCGCAGAGGAGAAAGCACGCGAGCCACTGAAAGCTCACTCTCCGCCAGAGCATGTATGATTAGATTGTTGGATTGCGAGGTCGAGAAGGGATTAAGAGATGGGGAAGTGTGTCGGCCTTTGAACAACGCGCTGAAAGCGGGAGAAGTTGTGCTCCCAGACCCTTCCCTCCGCCTGGGTCCAGACTACGGTACCAGCAAGCGGAAGAGAGAAGCTGCAGCTGCGGCAGATGGCATGGCCAACGAGGCGGCGAAGAAGGGTTTCACCGAGCACCAGAATTGCCGATCGAATCCAGCGCCGTGTCGCCATTCTACAGACCAGAAGTAGTGCCGCAGCAGTCTGATGGGCTCGCAGTATCGCGTGGAGGAGCACAACAATGAGGAGCAATACAATGACTAGGGGGGAGGGCTCTGCAGTGCGCCTTCTTGTGCGGACAGGACGAGGTCGAGCGAAAACTTCGAGACGGGGAAATGACAAACACACGGCCATCGACGAGATGGACAAAGTATCTAAACCGTTGGAAGCAGGCCTGACAATTCGCAGGAGCTCTCCCCCAGCTACCGTCTGGTTTCATTTGGCGGCGGCAAGCGGAGGCGTGATTCTCGTGGTGCGGCGGGAGACAAGGGCAAACATGCGGCGAAGGATGCCATAGTCCAGCACCGCGGTCCCGAGGGACGACGTTGGGGCCGGCGCCCACCAACAACTGGAAATGTGGGGAGCTCTTGCCCGCACCATAGCACAGTAAACTGCCGAAACAGATGAAGCCGGCCAGCCCCAAGTCGAGATGGGCGAAGAAGAGGCAGCTCCCGCCACCATCGACAACGTTCCAAAAGCCATGTAGGACGAGGCGGCGATCGAGAGCAGCGACCTTTCCCGCCAAGACGACGGGTACAGCGCGGTGAAGTTCTACTGGGGTGGTGGTGTGGATGTCGAGTTGGGTGGTGAGACGCGCTGGCTGGCTGAAACGACGCCTCGCCTCCTCTTCACCTCGGTGCGACTCTGCTCCCAAGCAACACGTCCAAGCCGCTCGATCCTCTTGCCTTTGTATTGCCGTAGTCCGCCTTGATGATCGTCCGCATTCTCGCGTAGCCGACCAAGTCCCGCCTGCATTGTAATCTGGCTGGTGAGTGCCGGAGGGCTAGGCGCGCGACGTTGGCGGGGTGGAAGGGTTCTCGGCGAGGGATTTGGACGCGCAGCCAGGCACCTTGGTGGGACGAGTAAGGCGGACTTTTGCGGGGCAGCGGCTGGGGCTGTTTTGGTGAAGCGGGCAGACATGGGGACGATGAGACGGCTACTGGGAGTTGGTCAGCTGAATTCATTGCGTCGGCGCGAAAGCCCTGTCTTCAAGCCCTACCACAATGTGTAGTGCCGGTGTTGAAATGTAGAACGAATCAACAGCTTCAGTGTGGATCGTGTAAGCGGCTGAGGATGTGTGCAGTCGCGCGGAAGCTGATTGTGAACCAAAGTCGTGAAGCGTGCTTTGCGCACGCACGTGCAGAATGCTTAGAGCCGTCTCCCAGCTGGACGCGCTTCATGGTGTTCCTCGAATTGCCGCCAGGACGACGTCATGCTTGCTGCACGGCGCTCTCGATGCTGGTGAGCGTGATGCATGTGCATAGGATGGTGCATATCGAGATTCGAATCGAACCGGCTGCGGCAAAGTGCACCTTCTTCAGCATCCGGATACATGCTTCAGTTGTGGGTGTCGTCGAGATCCACGAATTAGCGTCGGCGAAGAGCTGGCGACCGCCAAGGCTAGAAATGCGGGGTGTTGTTGCTATCCTATTCTGGCTAGATCAAAGCCTGAAGGTGTAGTCTGTATGTAAACTACGCGACGCAACGTAGACTATCCACGCCAAGTCTAGCTAAGAGCCTATCACCAAGCGCCCTCATCAAACTCTTCCCGTTTCGCACATTCTCTACACGTATGATTTGCGTATCATCATAGAAAGCTCTTTTTATGGTTGTACTCGAAAACTGCAGTCATCTCCACCAAATTCGCGTGTCACGTAACAACCGGGAAAACCTCGGATCTGCTGGGGCCCCGGCGCCGTCAAAGCAGCGTTTGTAGTTTGCGTCCTCAACCAGCAGTTCCCACCATGAGCGACTATCAGCTTTCAAGTGCAGAATGCGCTCTCTTTCGTGAAATCCGCGACAAGGACACATCTCATTCCGTATTCTGGAATGATCAGCTGTAAAGCTCGCCGCGCCATCTGCTCATCAGCTCGCTAATCCTTCACACGCAGTCAAGTCCCCTTGTCAATTCGAGTTGCCATGAATAACCGTAACCTCGACAGTTATGAGGTGAAGGGGTCAAAAATCGTGCAAGAACTTGCTCGTGTCGGCGCAATGATAGCTACGACCGAGGAGTTCAAGGCAAACTCGGAAAGCCCCACTCCAGCGAATGCTGGGAGCTCATCTCGAACATACCAGTTTCCTCTTTACTCGGAAGAGCCCAAACTCCTGAAGCTTATACGGGAAAGCCCAAATTTGCCGGCTTGGGAAAATCGCATGTAAAGACCTCTGCCTCTTTTCCTCGCGAGGCCACTAAGATTTCGCGTACAGCAAAGGCCCTCTATTCCTCACAGCCACAGTATTGGACCGTACCATCACCACGCGCAAACTATCAGAATCGAATATCATTGAAGAATGCGCTCGTTTTGGGGCGTACATACTCACAAGGATGGCAATGTTGAGTGAATTTCAGGAGGAACCAGACACGACGACTCTTGTATCAACTCCAACTGCCACAACTCTTCCAACGCTTTCCCCGACCCTGACGACTCCGGCTATCGAGTCAAGCGCAAGTCCTCGCGGGAATCGCTCACCTACCGCAGGCGACTCACCAACGCCGCAAGATACTAGCCCTGTGCTTGTCGGTAATCGCACGAACGAGGAAGGCACAGCAGACCATGGCACGGAGGCAACTGCGGCTGTTGACCTGAGCGCAGACACTCGAGCAACAGCAGCTCCGGCCCGACAAAACGACGCCGAACCAGGGCACAGCGCCTCGCACCGATTAGCCAACGATGCCACCTGCCCATTTTCAACAGCAGGACATACAACGAGAGGGTTGAAGAGGAAAGCGAGGTCTGAAGAGGCTCTCAACGTGGCGTATCAGAACAGTGCTTTGTTCCGCGCGGCACCCAACAGCTCTGACATTGGTAGGGGACGCTGTTCGTCGGAGTAAGCGGACGCGATAGGTTCAAAGCAGATGCTGCGAGATGGAGGCTTCAGAAGTCAGATGTGTCTGCGCTTGGATCACTTTCACGAGATTAGCCCAATGAAAAATGTACTGCAGTATTGCCTTACCCAGCGAAGACGACAGCGTTGTCGAGTCCTGCCGATCGCGTTGTCCAAAGGCGCGCGTCCTGCCCTTGTTGCGTAGACACGCACAGCCCGTTGCAGCCCCATATTTGACCCAAGCCCAGTGTTTGTTGCATCTCGTTGTCGGTTGCAGGCAAAGGCTTCGTGCTGTGTGTGCCGCACGCGGTGTATGAGACGGTGCGTACGTGGTGGCCGTGTGGACGAGTTGTCGATTGCAACAGCGGCGGAACCAGTGCGGGGCGAGGCTGCGGAAAAGAAAGACCGTCGAAGTCAAACGAAGGGTGCGAGGGAAGCGACGAGGATTTCAGGAGGTCACGGCGGCTTACTGAGTAGTGAAGGCTCGATTACTACTACAGTACTCTGTACGGTGAGTATGCGCTTAGCTGGTGAGCTAGGAAGCTGCCAGAGGCGGTCGCGAGAGCCTGGGGAGACCATGGCAGGACCCTTCCCTGGATGTAGGCTGGGCAGTCGTTGCCACAGAATATATGCACCCCATCTGCGAACACACCTGTAGACGAAGCTCGCATAGCAGCCACGGTTGTCCCACGATCAGACGTGCCGTCGGTAATGGCCCCGCATTGATGGTACCGTACGTTCGTTGGACGATGCCGGTGACTATTCGGGCGACACTCGGAGGTAGGTTATGTGCATCTTGAGCAAGGACAGGCGGGCGCATATATCGTGTAGATAAATCTAATCCAACGAAGCTGAGCCATTCACGACAAATGAAGAAGATTCCGCAATGTTGGCCGATGCTGTGTGTACATGATGAATTTTTCCGAATGAGTTTGGTGGATTGAGCATCTAGCCGCCACGGTTGTCCCACGATCAGACGTGCCGTCGG
>BCLK01000417.1:0-19627 GCA_001748405.1 Paraphoma sp. B47-9 | reverse complement strand
GAAGAAAGTCCATTGTGACTTCGCCTCTCTACGAGAGCATCTTTGCAGCATCCAGGAACACGAGGCTGGCGTTCAAATGGCGCAAGCAAACGAGATAGCCAGTGTGCGAGGCACAGCACCACATTGATGCGGATGAGGGCCTTCAAGTCGCTCATGACGGCGATGCGTACGGACGGGCGCTCGTACATCATCAAAGCCGTGGAGTTGATGCACGAGGGCTTTGCGCCATGACCCCTGGCTCAAGGATACTTCTTAGTTACATGCTTTACAAGCATATCCTGTACACTTGGCAATGATTGCCTGATCGCCTCGGTGCCGGTGAATTCCACTCGTTCGAAACGTCATGCTTGGTGCGCGCGCGCTCTTGATTTGCATCGTGGTTGTTCAAGCTCCTCCGTCGCAGCAGCGTACCCTGGCCAATGTACAAGCTCAAGTTTTGTCTGTGGCCTGCGCCTTGGCAGACAGCGTCCAGTCTTATGGGAAATGGAAATTGCATGGTCTGAACAGGGACAGGGACGCCAGTGAGTCTAGTACCCTGAACTACCCTTGACCGTGATTTAGTCATTCTGCAGTGTGCTGAGTATACATGCCTCGACAACGACAAGTTCTTAGAACCCGCCAAAGAGTGGAAGAAAAACAGCGTGTGACACATGGTGATGTATAGCCGTCTCCCTTTGCGTGCGCTCAGCCTGGACTGTACGCCGAAAGCTAGCGATATAGCCGTCTTCTTGCTTTATATCTGCACGTCGTGATCCGAGAAGACAGCGAAGTGCCCCGAAGAGTAGTGCTGCTCGTTAACAGCTCAAGGTGAAGCTGCATGAACGCTGCACCTCTCCCAATGCGTGCGCCATATAATTTAGAGTAGGACTAGCATTTTAAATAGTAAAAAAGACCTTGTTTGGATGCTGGATGTCGTTGCGGATGTGCAACTTTGATGTTCCCAAGATCTGCGGTGAAGGTGCTGGTATGACGCTAATCGGCGTACAGTATCCTGATCCTCGTTGTACCTTTTTGAAGAAACCGCCAATAAGCCAAGGTCCGAAGATTCGTTACTGAAAGGTTTACGACTGTAGTCGCTGGCCTACCTGCAGCTCTCAAGCATCATTAGTATCATAATTTCAGACAGGAGTTCCCGGCCGGCCTAGGCTGTTCCCAATGTAGGGTACACAGCATTGCTGAAATTTCAGTGCGCATCTCTCCAACTTACGAGCGAATCAGGTCCCTCTAGATATGCGAAGAAGGGGCTAGCGTCACTTGCAAGCCAATGGGAAGTCGTGCCTGCTGAGCGACCATCCGAAGCCAACGGCAGCGTACAGTAGAAACAAACATTGCATTGTAATTGTTAGGAGCGCTTGAGGCAGATCTATATAGTACCTAGTCCGCCTCATGAAGGTCGCTGTTCTTTGTTCGATTTTAGTGACTTTACACACCACCTCCGTCTACGGCTTGTCTTGAACTCGACGACCATAACTTGTACCTCCGCGCCGCGCTTCTACCATGTCGACTCTCCTCACAGTACCCCCAGAGATTAGACAAGAAATCTATGGATACCTGCATCGGCCGTTCAGCCGTGTCTGGCATGTAGGCGGAAACCATGTCCATTGCGCAAAGATCGAGGTCGCCGAAGCACCGCTTCCCGAAGTCTTGCTCGTTTGTACCCAGCTGCACGACGAGTATGTTACATCCGAACTGCATCGCGATCTGATGATGAAGATTCGGATCTGGGGTCATGAGACAGAGTGGGACATCATCGACTACTCCAATCACCAGCACATAGGTTCAAATTCAATCAGCCACGCAGAGTGGGACGAGACTCGCGCCGGAGACGTCAGAATGCACAAATCCATGGCCCCTACACTCCAAATCAGCCCTTTACTTCGGCACTTGAAGCATATTACTGTGCTAATCAGAGGAAACTGGAAGCACGACGATGCAGATGGAGACTCTACAACCGATGACGCGCTACAAGATGTTGGTCAAGCTCTCGGCGGGAATGTACCCGGCCTGAAGACCATCAAGATCGCAGCTCAGTTTAGTGACGACGAAGTGGCAATGCATCACTCTCGTTCGGAACAAAAAATAGCTGACCACATCGGGAACGGCGGCGCGGTATCTATAGCGGCGCCCCCTTCACTTCTAAACCTGCGCATCGTCCAAGTCTGTGCGTTTGGACTTTGCAGAGACCTGACTGCGATGGAACCCACACCATCGGCACAACCATCGGACCCCCGACCAAGGGATACATGGTCAGTGTTTGTGGTAGGTCGAGCTCTTCTCTATGCCGTCGACAAGCACCTTGCCCTGCCTATTTTCTGGGATCAAGCACAGATGCGAGAGGTGCTTTTTGAAGATGAAATCCCTGGCCTCAATGGATGCAACTGGACCAGGGCAGAGACATCGAATCGGCCCATGTTGACAACGCCGGAAAAGATCAACAAGTGGCTGGAGCAGCGCGGCGACGACTTGGATACCGCCCAGAGCACTAGGACAGTGGTGCGAGTTAGTCCGGGCGATGGATCAGTCGGGGCGATGGATCAGTCTGCGCGATGAGTCCCGGGTGATTATTTGTACGAGGCCCAAGTCATGCTCACTACTATTTGGATCAGGGGTAATTGTCATTTCCTTGATCGGTTGTTGTAAAGGAGAGCCTTTGGATTTGCGTTCATCTGGCCTGAGAAACAATTTTGCGCACAAGAAACTTTCCCTTACACATACCCCCTTACGCATACCAAAAAGATTTCCTTGGACGAGGTAGTAAATCATATCACACAGCAGGGCTGACTTCGGCTTTGGGTATTATGACTGATTCTCGACGCACAATGCCACGTATTTTCCCTTAGACACGCGATGGTCGCAAGCTACTCAAGGGCGGGAAGCAACCGCGGCGGCGCGGACCGACGCAAGTCCCGGGCCGGCACGATCCTCGATATTAAGTTTCGTTAATCGCACGCGACGCGCCAGTCTCTGTCAGTGGCTGAGCACTGTCGTGTCGGGCCTTTTTCATCTTCGGAAGAGACTCGTTCACTTCAAACGTTGCTCAACAGTTTTCTATCGACTTGCTGATGTTGCACTCAGTCGAACCGAACAATGCATACATGAATTGCTACTTTGCGATGTTGACAGCGTGTCTGGCTAAGTGTAGAAACCTCTTGGATAATGTCCACCATTTCATTCCAATTGCAGCAGTCTTCGAGTATCATTTTTGCTGCAGCATAAGCATAGCCTTGTTCTCTTCTGCGTCCCAGGCATCGATGGCGTGCTCGTCAGCCTTTCCGCCAGCTGTGCCAACGGCAGCGGCGGGTCGCGCGTCTTTGCCAGAGACCGTATCCCAGAGTCCCGCATAGAGAAAAGCGTCGGCAGCGACTTGGGGTCGAGATTGAAACCCGGCAGCGATCAACAGCGCAAAAGATTGCACTGCATCTCGCCGGCGCCGCCGCAGCAGGGACTACGTGACCGCTAGGCCATCCTTAAGCCTTGTTCTCCGCACGAGCGTTCTCGAGGTGCTTCTGCCGCGTGACGCCTCGTTGGCTGCTGCGCTCGGTCGGCGTCAAGCAGCTCCCATGCTCCTATTCTCTGCTGGCAAGCAGCTAGTGAGATGCCAAGCTGCTCCACCCACCTTGCTCCCCGCAGCGCAGCGCAGCCATGTATATCCTGATGGGGATGTTGGTGTCCGTCGCTGGAGTCATCGTATCGCACTCGCCGTGGCAAGAAGGGCGCGGTGAGGAGATGCTTTTCGGAGCGCTTGCGTGGACTAGGTGATGATCGAGGACGTCAGCATTCCCAATGCAGTCTCAACGGCACCGCGAGGCTTGACTTACTGACCAGGGCCCGCGGCAGTCTCCTCCAGGCACTGCCGAATTCCAAGTCAACGAGGAGCGGATGCGTCTAGCGCGCTTCATCGCAAGAAAGAAAGAGGTTGCTCACTGGCTATAGACAGCAGCGGTGAGAACAAGTGTAGGCAAGCGTCGATAACAAGACCTCGGGAACATACTGAGCTTCGCTTCCTTGGTGTCGCAGCTCTTGTCGCCGTTAACTCCGTCCACACTGCCCAATCGGGCAGGCGGTAGGGCTAGCGTGGCAGAACCTTTGGAACACCAAAATATTCCGACCGTGGCTCGATGCAAGGCACGCCGAAAGCTGCCAGGTAATAATTCCAACACCTTCTTCCATCGCACAATGGAGGTGCATCCCAGGTAGTCCGATGCCGCTGAACTGGCTACAAACTGCAGTCGGGACAGCGGCGTGGTTGACGACACGACAAGAACTGCGGCTATGGCGCGCATCCACAGGATTTAAGGTTTAGCGGCCATGCCATGCCTCCCACCCATCAAAATCGCGCGCAGAAACCCGCATCCAAGGCACCACGATCCCCGGTTCGTGCGCGACTCATTGCCCAGGAAACCTCCCGTGTTGAGACCAGTACTTGTACCCCAAGTGAGACTTACGCAGATAGCTAGCACGTGCACTTCAAAGTTCGCAAAGTGCACATCGTTAGCATTTAATCCATTCTGCTGCTGCTCTGCTAACGTTGCGCTCGCCAGACCTACACATATTCTTGCTTCCGCAGATTTGTCACCAGAAGATATTAAGCTGATCATAAATAAACTGGAAACATCCCTATGTCGGAAGATCCGA
This sequence comes from Paraphoma sp. B47-9, assembly GCA_001748405.1. Classification (NCBI taxonomy): domain Eukaryota; kingdom Fungi; phylum Ascomycota; class Dothideomycetes; order Pleosporales; family Phaeosphaeriaceae; genus Paraphoma; species Paraphoma sp. B47-9. Next base: position 14,992 of record BCLK01000417.1, on the reverse strand, counting down.
TAGGCTTCAAAGATGGCTCCCTCATGAGTGCTTTCGACATTCCGCTGCTAAGGATGCTGACATCTGCTTCTGCGCTGTACTTCCCTCAAAGCGAAGGCCATTACGAGGGCATGTCAGTGGGCAGTCCAATCTCGAACCCCTCTCACAACTGCTTGGCCTTACCATCCCCGTGGACAATGTGCGTGAAGCTTACAAACAGTGGTGCTATGAAGGTTGTAAGCTGGAGAGAAGGGGGTATGGGCCGGGATAAAACAAATCCTCTTTACTTTTGCGCGACTCCACGAAATACCACGTTGGCTGGCATCGCACCAGACGTGTCCAGTTCGACGATGAATAAAAAAGGTTCGAGTTGGTTCTGAGATGGGTTTTCTCTTCTCCGACTCTAGACGTGCCTTGGAGTGCTTTCTTGCCCGGATCTGATAGGAGATCAATGACAACCTTCTGTTCGTCAATTTTGGCGCTCGCCCGGTTAATTACTATGTTGCGGAGGTGTGCCAGGAATGTATCTGTGGCTTTCCGTTCCTCACTCGTTGTCTACCGCACCATGCCTCTTGACTTACTTGCTCTTTCTTACTCAGACCGCGACCTGATAGGTGCATTGGAAGAAACAGCCAGAGTCTGACCAGGTATCCACGCACCTCCCCGAGACCTAGTGCGTCTTGAAGATGCGCTTCGAGTGTAAACAACGCACGCTTATGAAAAGTGGCCTATTCGTGAGACTGTAATAAATGGTAATTTCATGAGTAGTCTTTATGGGTCTCGTAGCAGCGTTGCCAAGAGGAACTTTTATCTGCCCGCACTTTAAGGCTATGGTATCGTTCAAGTAGAACCTCTCTTCGAGTTTCAAAGCTTCTCGATATACTTCGTCTAGAAGTTCTTATGAAGCGCATGTTCTATTCAGAATGATTTCAATGTGGCGATTGCGAAGCAAGATCCGGAACTACCAGAACCTAGGTAAAGCACACAGTCGCTGCAAATATGGCACTTTCCCAGTTTGGGAAGCTATGCGCCTAGACCAAACAAGCCACTGCTGTGTAGGATTTTGAGAAATAATCTAGCATTCGCAACGTGTCCAGATCTGAACGCTAGACCACCTGCGCATGGACAGGTACGTAAAAGGAATTTGTCGATCAGCGGCCCAACTCCGTTCTATATTTCGAATCCGCACGACTGGCTGATACGGCTGTACTTGCCCACTCTGCTAATGTTGAAATGCACTCTTCTTGTCGGAGCGAATTGCATTATGCATTTTTCTAGAATCAAACGAACAATCTCCAACAGCAGCTTATAAGGAAGGTCAGTCATGTTAATACCATTGTCCACGCAGACACAGTGCGAGGTAGAGTATCTAGCTGGAATATGGCTGGTTATAAGTCGGAGGACGCGCTTCTTGTAATGAGTAGCAACGTCTGGCGTGAATGAAATCGGCCGAGGTTTCAAAAGCTGTTCGTGTAGTAATAATACGTCGAAGTCACGCTCTAATCCGTGTTCTCAAACTTGATGTACAGCTTCGGTAGAGACTGCACGGCTTCAGCAGATATCCTCAGCGTGCTGTCGTATTTAAACCCCCTGTAGATGCTAGGGACCGGAATAGTTGGCCAATATGAAGCGGATTCTGTAGCAGCAGTCGTTTGAGAAGCATACTGCGGAGAGATTGCAGATGCTCTGTTTTCACTATCCTGCCCGATAGCGTCAGGGTTACTTGATGGCTTGGCGTGTCTAGAGAGACTTTGCACAGAGATCATCCAGCAAAAGGTCGATGTCGTACCATCTTCGATTGTTGTGCTCCGAGTCAAGTACTCTACAAGTTCATTGTTGCTCCGCAGCTAAGCCACGCAATGATAACTAGAGTGGAAGGAAGTGCTAGCCTCCGGCAAGAAAGCAACCTACCTCTCTAATCTCCAGCGTGCCTGGCAAGTGCCCTTCAAGCGCCAGATCTTTTTGTCCGGCAGACTCCAGGTACTTGGGCTATCAATCGCATACTTCAGAAGGCCGTTGAAATGAAATCTTGGAATATTTCCTCTGTGCTGGGATATGCGTGTGTGGCTTGAGATTTCTCCAGAGAACGTGTAGTCTACACCAAAACACTCCGATGTAGTGAATTCGATGCAGCGCCCAGAATGCTTGGACCTATGGAAACAAATGCGGCAAGTCATCTCAGAGGATGTGGCTTGCGTTTTCCAGTTGCAAGTAAACAGGATCTGACAACACGCAGATTGCTGTGGCCCAACGAACTTTGCAATTGCAGTTCAACGTACCTGCTCATCCGTTCGCTTGCTAGGATGATGCTGACGGTGTCGATTGTGTACATGAACAACACGATCAAGCTCGCTAACGTTCATGGCATGACACACCATGTCCCGTTCGAGCAACGACAGCACGGACATCTGACACATCGATCCTTGCGTCCCCTCGAGGATGGGTGTACAGACGTTCAAACGGCGACATGCCATCAAATCCGTCGATTCCCTTCGGTTTCTGGTCGTTGGCCACGCCTCGTCGTGGTGGCTTTGTTGAAAACCACACGACCATAGCTTGCTGAACCAGACGCCCTTGAGTGGCATATGCTTCCCCTTCCATATTGGAACATCCTAAAATCTCTAAGATTTTGGGACCCAGTGTGGGCTTTTCATGTCTGCCCACGCCCGCAAGTATCAGGACTACGTGATCATCCGCCGATTGAGAGTTAACTGGCACCAAGATGCCAACGTCCCAGAGCATTCCCTGCGAAATCAAGTGACGTCGATCAATCTCACCACGCTAGACAGAAAGATACTGCATTGTCATTGACACGCTGGAAGCGGACTGGAAGGGTTGGTCGTTGATGATGCTGGGTGACTATGGATTGCGGTACCCATGGTTTCCTCGAACAGTCATCAGATTTGCGAGAGGTGAACCAAGGAAACATTCCCGTGAAAGAACCAAGAGTACATTGTAGAAGCGAAAGAGCTATCTCGATACTGGAATGTGTGGAGGCTAGAGCGGAGGTATACAAAAGGGTACGTGCTAAGCATTGAGCATACGCAGCTTCTAACCAGCTTAACACTGGCTTATTGGTCTGAACAAACGTGTGGATGACAACCATGAGTGAGTGGCTTGTAAAAAAAGGTTGGCGAGGATATCGCCAACCATTGAAGGTGTAAGGATATGAAAACAAAAGAGCCCCATGTCCAACCATGTTCAACACATGGCAAGACCCTGTAGAAGGAATATTCAAAGGCAAGTAAAGGAACGTCATCTGTGCGAATTCGGGCCCTGCCCCTCATGTACCACAACACCCGTTCTCCGTCCAAAGGACAAGGCGTCCCAAGAATAAAGAGTACCTACTCGGTACACTCGGCTTCCGGGTCCATCCTCCTCCTCCAACGCCTTTCCGACCTCCTTCGGTGTCCAAGTCCGCCCGTCACCCCGAAGTCCCCTCTTTGTCTTTTATAGGTGGTTGCATGGCGGCCTGGACTGGTAATTCCATCAATCTCGAGCAACTGCTGGACACAGCAATCACAATGTTGGGAATTTGCGTTGGCATCTGCCCAGCCTTTGTACGCAGTCTTGAGCTTTGTGACCAGGCGATCAAGTTGCAAGATCCTGCTAATGACCACGGCGAGTGCAAGAATGGCGAACACTATGATGCCAGTTTTAGGGAACCAGAAGTCGGGTGTGTAGATGATGGCGAGAACCTGCTGTACAGCCAGGAATAATATACTGAGTTTGGTAATGTGGTACCTGCTTTGAGGTTAGTTGATTTTATTTGGACGTCGCTCACGGCTACTCACATGCTGAACAGGCTTTGTACGAACAAGGTACTCGATAGATGATGTTGGAGATAATTTTGGGCAGCCAGTGGTGGGCACTGTTGATGGATGCGATCCAGGTGGGATGGATGATGGAGAATCGCAAGTCGACGCAGGTTCTCCTAATTGACCCAGCCACATGCACAGTAATTCGTGCCAAATAAGGAGTAATATTGGTGGAGATTACAAAGGAGTGCCAATAGGCTCATTGAGGTGGGGTTATGGTCCTGTCTTCCGCCCCCTGTCTCAGAGCAAATCCGTCTGAATGTAAGACATCTAAGCCCAGCCGTACAGTGAAAATAGACCGCGTCAGAACCTCTCGCCATATATCAGCCCAGAGAGGGCGAAGAAGAGACAGAGTGCCGAGGCCATGGTTACAGGTGAAGAATCCAAGTCCCATTCTGGTTACACACATCTACACCTGCTTCCCTTTTTTCCCCTTCTCCCTTTTCGTTGCTCTCTCAAATGGTGTGTATGTTTCCATTTCGGAGCTTCCGACCTCGACACCTGTTCTGACCATGTTGCCCACCTTTGTCAGAATCGCTTGAGCCGACAGGTACTCCGTGTCTCCGAGCCTGTACTTTGGGGCCGCATCTCCACCTGATCTCAGCCACGCCATTTTTCTTGCCCACCAGCCCCTGCGACCCCCTCGGCGCCGATGTTGCGCTTCGACCGTTTCCGTCAAGTTGACTAGCTCCCTCCCATTCCGGTGCAATACTGCACCATACTCCAAGACACTCTCCCTGTCCCCATGGAAACGAGCTGCAGCCTCTTCTTCCCACGTGGCGAAATCGTGCATGGTAGATTGTGCACTGCGGCTCCTCGCCTGCGCGAACTCGCGATGGGTGCACGATATCTGCCGGCGGTATACCAGACACCGTAGCAAGACTATGTTTCCGGTGGCCGTGGTGTCCCAATAGAATTCCGCTGTGTTTTTTGCATCGTGCGCGAGGTTGTTGGTCATGGTCAGTCTTGAGATGATCCGGGTATGCGTGGGGTGTTTGACAAATGACATGTATTTCGCAGTGGTTACTTCAAGGAATTTGACAATGATGGCGTCCACGTCGTTTCCACTTGCTGACGCAAGCTTGTTGCGGGCAGTACCCATGAGGGATGCGATCTCAGTCTCCATTTGCTCTCTTGCCGCTTGTTCCGCCGTGCAGTCGTCCCAGAGTCCGGCGTTGGAAGTTTGTATCGCGGCGAGGTGTCTGCTGATGGCTTCATAACCCACCAGTCCAGGCTCATGCTTGTTTTGCGCAAGGAAGCTATCGATGGCAGCGGCTTGCGTGATGGAGATGTTCGTACGTGTCATCATCTGACCGTACCAGAGCGGTGGCTTACACGCGGACCCATCTGGACAAGCGGATGGAGATGCGACCGAGAGGCGAAGGAATGAGAATACGAGTGTGAGGCCGGTTGATATGCGCATGTTGAGCTGTCGCGTGAGTTGGTGGTTGAAACGAGGACGAGCACGATCTATAAGAAGGTGGGTCCACTGGGCCCATCCGCCCACCAAACGTGAAAGCGAGAGAGCGTTCTGGCCGGTCCTGTTTGCTGCTTTCACGCGTTAGTCTTTGTGTGCTTTTCACGCCAGGAAGACCACAGTGGTATAGCACGTGATCCTGGTTGAAGTGAAAGAGCATTTGAGAAGGCAAAGGAAGCAATGACGCTCATCTTACACCAGTGGAACCGAAGAATGTGATAGTCTCCAGACGCAATGATAAGCGCCAATGAGGCTGGAAGCAAGATTATGCTGGTCTTGAAGCACGAGAATTCTTCGACATTGAATGTGCACAAACTTTACCACCGATCCTATGGGTCAACTCTCCGTCAACGCATAACTACTTCGCAAATCACGAATCGTGGATGACTGACTCTTGCTCTTCCGAATCACGCTCCTTATCTGCACCACCCGCCGTTGCCTTCATTAAGAGATCCATCGCGCTTTCCAAATCACCTCGCCGAATCTCCTCACCAGCATCGTCGATTGCACGATCCAGCTCACGCACCCTTCGTTCCGATGTGGCGCTGTCGGCATGGAGGTTGAAGATTTCGCGGTCCTTCTCTGAGATTTGAGCCCTGCTTTTGAACAGCTTAGCGCGTGCCTCAATGTCCTTATAGACCCCGGAAAGGTCATATTTGCGTTTCATTTCGCTGGTGGCAGCGGACATGGTCGACAATGTAGCGTGATCGATGGAAGTCTGCAGATTCAACACATTGGTAAGCTCTTCCTTTTTTTTGGTAAGATCTTCCGTTTTGTTTTGGAGGTCCTCCCTGGCGGCATCAAGATCATGCTGTGTGGTTTCGAGCATCGAACGGCGTACGTCTCTTCCAAAGCGCATGCTATCGCTTTCGGCGGTCGCAGTCGTACGCATCCGCGATACGGTCTCGCCAAACACACCTCGCTCATGGGATATCCCGGCTTCTACCGTCTCTTGGGAGTTTGAGAAAGTATTAATAACGTCGTCAAGGTGATCTAAGGTTTCCTCTGCACGAGCAAGCGCCACGGTGCGTTCGTGTCGAAGCAACGCAGCTGCCGAGGCTGCGTTAGTCTGCATTTGCGATACTGCCGCAGAAGCAGTAGCTCGTTCGTGATCCAAAACATGATTTCCAGTGTCTTGAACCGTGTCCACAAGGTCCATGGCACCGGAAGCGCGATGTAAGGCTTCTTGTTCCCCCAGGTGGGCACGAGCTCTCTCAAAGCGCAGGTTTTGGGCGTCCGAGGCAGCTTTGGACTGAAATTGCGAAATCGCCGACATGATGACATTCCGTTCGTGGGCGACAACAGCATCACCAAAATCCAGATTCAAGTTCGCCATTTCGGCAGCGTCGTTTGCCTTGGCTGTGGCGACCTGTAGCTCCAGTTCCTTGGCGCGGACGACGATAGCAGCATCAGCCTTGATTTTGGAGATGGCAGCCGCATAAGTGTTTCGTTCATGGTTGTGGGCCAACTCGTTCACCTCCATGTTGAGTTCTGCAATGATCAAAGCCTGCTCTTTGTCGCCTTGGGACAAAGCGGGCTCGTTGCGAGCCTGGTCTCGCTCCTGTTCTACGCTCGCTAGATCAGCCCTCGCATGCCTATCCGCTTGGTTCATGTTGGTGGATAATTGCGTTGGTGAACCGCCTTCTACCACAACGGGAGCACCGGCAACGGGGTGGGGTGAAGGCAAGGGCTGCGAAGATGGCAGTTGCGAATGCCATTCCACCAGTGTCATATCCGGTGGTACACCGACGACAGCGCGGACAGCATCCTGCATTGCTTGCACAAAGGCGGGGTTGGGACTGGCGTTCATTATTTCCGCATGATTCGTCAAAGTTTGAGCTTTAACGGTTTCGAACTGCTTCGTGAAAGACTCTTGAGTGTTGGCGTGACTTTCAGTCGTTGTGGCCGCCAAGTGAGCAAGTTGGTGGGACGTGTCGTGATAGAGATCCGAGAGCCCGGCCCCCAGCGTAGCTTTGACATGATGACGCTGTTCGGTAAGTCCCTTGGCCAAATCGTTTTTATAGGAACGGGTAGCAGTATCTACCACGCCTTGGATGGACTTGAGAAGCTTAGGAGCAAAGTCTCCAAAAGCGTCCAAGAACTCGTCGCCAACAACCTCGGCGAGATTCTCCCCGAGTGCTTCGAGCTGATTGTGTGAAATGGTCGCCGTATTGTTGGCCGGATGCCGATGGGATGTTCGAATGGGGGTCTCGGAGCGTTCACGGCGCGAGCTATGCTTCGACTGTATACGAACGTCAGTTTGCTGTTGAAGTGGCCGGAAGGTCGACTTACTTGTGAGCCATGACGGTTGGGAGAACTGTATGGCTCGTGACGGAGACTGTGTATTGACTGAAGATGTGAGTCTGAGAAATTTGGAGTGCAGCATGAGCTTGAGCATACCCTGGGAGCATCATGCCTACTGCTCGGCAGTCGCGATTGATGTGAGGGGTGATGATTGGGTTGAGGCGAGACGGCGCGAGACGGATGCCGACCGCCTCGACGAGAGCTCGAAGACGAAGAGATGGGGCGATCTGTCGGGATAGGGGGCTGCGCTTCTTCTCTTGGTGGGGGCAGAGTCTCACGACCCGGGCGGAAAAAGGTCTTGACACGATGTGCAAAAGAACTGACCTTGTTACTGGACGCTGGTTCACGAGCATTCAGCTCTTGCAGGTCGTCAGTTGGCCGCTCCTGGGGCCGTTCCTGCACGGTGGGCATAGGTCTGTTGTGCTGTTGGGCTAGAGTCTTGGGCCTGGGGTCAGGGCAAGGCTGCTCGATCAGGCTGTATATGAGGTCTTCTGATTCGGCAACAGCGTTTTCAGATGGCGCGATGCCATTCGAGCGACGACCGTGTCCTGCGAGGGCCTGTCGGCTTCGGCGAGAAGAGGAGCGTGGTGTTGTAGGGGGTTGCATCGTGATTGCGACGTCTTGGTGGAGCGCAGAGATGAGATGAGGAATGAGATGATGCTTTATCTCCCCATCTGAAGTTTGTGTTGTCGTTTGAGTTTCCATGGTGATTGCCGGCATGTCTCAAAGACGTGGTTTGTGCCGTACTGTCTCAGTACAGCTGAGTGCTCGGCGTTGCTCAAAGGTCACGAGACGCAAAAGAAAGAGCACGGTACCAATTACCGAGCGACTCACGGAGGTCCTGCGTCTGATAACACGTCACACAGGTATCGGTGTCTATCGACCCCTTCATGTGCGGCTTGAATCGTATGATTCGCTTCTGCACTTTGGTGCCATCTAGTTCCCAGTGGCGCGTCTCCAAGGACACAAAGAAAGAGCGCAGCTCCATCTGCTGCGGCTTTGTGGCTGGCGGGCCCGTGTCTGTGTCTTTAGGCTTCACATGTAGTATTGGACCACGACTGCCGTTGAGGTCGAGGCGCAATGTTGCCGAATGTGGGCGTGTCTTGAAATTGTTGCCCTGGGTTACCAGACAATCGAGTTCACTAGCTTGCACGAGGCGCAGGCAATCTGTCTCGGACACCCATGTCAATGCTGCCCTGTCCTGCTTCTCCAGCGGCGGGGCCTCGTATTTCTGTGATTGCCGTGACGCCTGCTTCTGCTTGAAGTCTTCCAGAATCTTGTCGAGAGGGCGAAGGTCGAGTGGACACTGGTCCCGGATCTTGTCCCGCATCTCGTCTAGACTGGCCATCTCGGGACCTGGTGCACGCTCAAGTCTCGCGGCGGCGGGTGGTGGCTGGTGGGCGATGGGAGGTGGGCGGTGGGCGGTAGGGTGAAAAGATGGTGCTTGGTGCCTGCTGTAGGTCCGGATGGCTTGTCGCTTACGTTATCGATCAACACTCGCTGCGGTGCACGCCAAGCTTTTAGCGCCAAACTTGCTTCTCCACGTAACTCTTTAGCAGTGGCAGGAATTACCTTGAGATGTAAAGATGTACTAGAAAAGTATACAACAAAGGACCTCTGTAAGCTTCCAGTGTAGCCGTGGAAGAAAATCGTGCATTGTTCAGTGCAGCTGCGGAAGAAACTCGTCGCATTGTTCAGTCGGACTTCTTGGCCTGGTAACTTTCTTCACCAACAGACTGTGGGCGAATGGGTCAAAGATGCATCGTCTACGTCTGCAAGCAACTCCATAGAGTTTGTGCGCGAGATATGCTCGCCTTCCTGAACGATTGCGATCACGCGCCGTCAGTGCAGTGGCACGTGCACTTCATGACGTAACACAGCACGTACGGAGCAAACATGCTCTAACATGAACGTCCGAGACTTATGGAAGCCGACCACATACAAGGCTCGACAACATGCCAGACCAACAATATCCACCTGCGACGCACAAGGATCAGGATCCGGGCGATCAAGATCTAGACGATCTAAAAGGTGACCTGGTAGCCTACTTTGAGGGAGAGCGCGCAAAGTTAATCACCAAATGTGGAGAGATGCTCGCAAAGGTTGAGCAAGAGAGGGATGCAGCTCTCCAAAAGCTGAAGACGCTGACCAAGGAGAAGGCTGAGCTCGAGCAAGAGAAGGACCAAACGATAAAGAAGCTGACCGAATCAGAAAAGAAAACGGCAGAGAAGGATGCAGCTGTCCAAGAGCAGAAGAAGCTAACTGACAAATCTAAAAAGGAGACGGCAGAGATTGAGCAAGAGATGGACCAAACAATAAAGAAGCTGACCAAATCAGAAAAGGAAAAGGCAGAAATCGAGCAAAAGAAGACAGATCTTGAGCAGAAGTATGCAGAACTCGAGAAGGAGAGGGCAGCTCTCAAGCAAGAGAAGGATCAAACAATAGAGAAGCCGACCAACAAATCAGAAAAGGAGAAGGAAGAGCTCGAGCAAAGAGAGGCAGATCTTGAGCAGCAGAAGGCAGATCTCCGAAAGCTGGAGGAAGCAAATGACGAAGAGCGGAGGCGCCTGACCAAGGAAATTGATGCATTGAGAGACGACCGAAACCACTACAAGGAGCTAGATACTCGGAGTATCAAGCAGCTGCTAGACAGACGCGACCCTGTGCAATGCTGGGTACGTCTTCGGGGTCCACGCGAGCATGGTGTCTTGCCGTCATCCGAATTTGTTACCCCAGAGTTCTCCGGTCGTCCCAAAACATTGTCACCCCCACCCGGAGGTGTCCAAATCCACTGCGAACAGGACCGAGGGGCCATATGCTACCACTCATGGGATGCAGAGAATGTGACATGGACCGAGAAATGCAACCCGTGGCCCGCCAATCGCATTTTTCTCGAGTCCGAGCCTACATCTGTCCTTTGGGATGATGCTTCTCATCTGGTTCGCTCGGCGATGAACGAATCGCGTAACGCCTTGCTTGTCGCATGTGGCCGTACTGGAACTGGCGACTCTAACACAATGATCAGTGACATGGAAGGCAACGAGAGCCGAGAAACTAGCCCGTTCCTGTTCCGTGCGTTGGACTTCATCTATAATCCACTAAACGGCGATTTCAGTGTCGAAGTTATGGTCCTCGAGCAGTACAATGTCAGCATTATCGATCTCTCGGTGGACCCTCTAGGACCCAACGGCCAGTTGGCACTTCTTGACGTGAACCGCAACGACCCCAACCCGGCCATCGAGAATCGATTGAAGTACAAGCAGAACACGGACATGCCTATCAAGTTTCACTCGCATGACACTGCGGCCGCCGCCAGAAAATACATCGACGAAGTCCTGAAGCGACGTAAGAGGGCTAAAACGCCCCAAAATGAATGCTCGTCATGCTCCCACACCTTGATCTTCTTGCGAATCAAGCATAGACCAGACGGCACTCATCGCGGACTGGTCACTCTCGTCGATCTGGCTGGCAAAGAAGATCGACCCATACCTTCAAATGACACTGGCCGAAAAGCCAAAGACGATGAAGACAGAACGGTTCACGATTCAATTGTCGAGTCCCTTGCCCACTTCCAAAGCTTTTCCATGTATATTTCAATGACAACATGGACGTCGGCTTTTGAACCACCCAGTAGGGAGGAGCCCCAAAGTTTCAATCATACATTGACGGACTTGCTTCAGCTCGTGGTAGAGGTGACTCCAGGCCAACCATTACCGAGGATGGTCATCATCGCGCATGTCAGTACCGTGGAGCCGGACGCAGCGCAGAGCGAGGAAGCTCTGGAGTGGTTGATTAACTGCAGCTGGAACATTCTTCATCGGAAGGAGAAGAATGTTTGGAGGGAGGTGTTGAAGCGATGGCAACAAAACATGGTGAATTGGAGGGCGCTTGCAATCGACGCGGTCGAGTTTGCGGAGAAAAACGTTGAAAAGGGGAAGCGCAATGAGTTTGCAAGAATCTCGGGCGAATTGGATAGGCTCGAAGCAGAGTGGAAGGCGCAGACGCCGCAAAGTCTTTCCATGCGAACCTTGTGACAGCGCTTGTGGGTACTTTGAGCAATATCCTGGGATGCCATCGGCATAATACATGATCAATCGTCATGGTAGTCATGATAGGAGAGGACAAATGACAGATGCGTCCGCAAACAACTCAGGGTATCTGTCAAGCTTTGCCGACATCAAACTCGATTGCTAAAAAAGCATGTGTCACAGTCATGGGGTCCTATGGTGTTTGCTGCAGTCTGCTTAAAAGCAATGGCTTAACACTCCCATTCATCGTTCACACCTCGCCTGCATCGACTGTGAGTACAGTTCTGGCTTCGACAACCCCTTTCAAACACCCAAAAGTACGTGGTAACAGCCGTAAACGCATGCCGTTCGAACGCGAAGATTATGTCATGTGGGAACATGAAGATGGATTGATTGGTCCTGTGAAGATCCTGGCCATACTGGCCAGGCGCGACAAGGACGCCATATACGACCTGGACTTGTCGGACTTGGAGAATGCAGACGGCTTGGAGTCTGCGGTAGCGGGATACAAGCTCAGAGGGTGCACAGAGGAAGAGAAGAGGACGGTTTCGATGCGCTCGGAGGCGGGACACGTCCAGGATGCTCAAGACTTCGGTCGTCTAGATGGCGAAGAACATGATCAAGGTTCAGGGGACGTTGATATGCAAGACTCGCTCGACGACGAGACTCCGAAACCGACAGCCTCTGGAGACCAAGAGCGAGGCGACAGCGACGACGGTGCTACGAATACCCCAATGGACGACGATGCCGGGATGGGTGACGGCAGAAGTCCCCCGGAGGAGGTTTCGCCCTCTGAAGATGACAGTGAACCCCGCAACAACACTCGGTCTCGATTTAGGGCGGAGGGACAGCATCCAGAGATGCTCCACGAAAGCCAATCTTCAGATCTGGTATCCAGCCATACGTCTGTGCGAGGTCGCGATCAGGCCGCAAAACCATCGGAGGAGCTTTCCGACGATGATTCGCCCTCGGATCTGACATCACCACCCAGAAATGATGGCACCCCAGAACATCCGACCGGGCCGTCTCCCGCCGAAGAACACGAAGTGTGGACTATAGTGGACTCGAAGTTCAACCCCGCGACTCCGGTACCATCCACGACCATGAAGGGAGTAGTGACATACAAAGTCAAAAGGACCAGTGGTGTAAAGTTTTCTATCCCACATACGGAGCTTCCGGAGAACAGGATTCGGGATTTCCAAGAGTGGCATGTGAACCTGAAGAAGAAGAGAACGGCACCAGAGGCTTGGCAGACCGATATTGAACAACTGAGGAGGGAACGAGACTCTGACTAGGATTCTATGGGAGAGGACGACGAGGAGGATGTGGAAGAAGGGAACGGAGAGGACGAGAAGGGAGAGTAGGAGAAGGAGAAGGGACGGAGCCAAGCGGTGTTGTGGTGAGGAGGAGGTTCTAGCGTTAGTTGGTGTGCAAAGGGATGATGAGGATTGCGAAAATTGGGGTGGGGAGGGAAGATAGATGGTGAGGATTGGATGTAGAAAAGGGTGGAGTGAAGGTTTGATAGATGCGCACAATGCAGAAATAGATGGCTCGATTCCAAGAGACTAGTGACATGTCTACACGATAACACAAGCCAGGTCATGTTGTGCTGCTACTCCTACTTGCCGCACAGGAAACCACTGGGCGACAGTCTAGGCGCTATTTCCTGCGCAGCGACCTCTTCCAGATCAAGTTTTCTTCTCCACTTCGTGTCCATGGACCTTGCACAGTTGCCTCCAGAGCCATCAAGGTGTGGTGGTGTTCTCCTTAGACGGCGGAGCTCGAGCTCGGCGCCAGGTTGGTCTTCAAGTCGGCTACCGACCGACGTCGCATCCAGACGGGTTCAGCTGGGAGGGTCTCGGTCGGAAGATTGGAGACGGCTGCGTTCATGGAGAGGGGTAGTGCCTGCGACACATTCTTGTCAGCGGAACACGTGGCGCTTTGGTTGCTAACGTTTGATGCTGAAGGCCGTCGGCCTTGCTCGGAGGGCTTCGATGATGCATAGCCGCCTTGCTTTCCATCAGCTGCCTCTCCACGTCATTGGTGCGTTGTCCAGCACGCTCTGCCAGGGCTGTGTGGAAAGCACAACCAGAAGCGCTCTTCCGTCATCAGAGGATCGCGGTTGCTCTGTATAATTGTCCCCCTTCAGATGGCGGCCAAGGCAAGCATCGTGGCTCGTGTCTGCAAGCTTGGCGCACCTGCCGCGTCTCCAGCCTGCCCCGCCATTCATCCTTGTCCGCTGGCGCTGTTCAGCCTTCGTTCGCCGACCACGTCGACGTGTAGGCTGTGAGTGCGTCGGCGCGGCGGGTGCATCGTCGATTCTGCCAGATATTAGACCTGCGATGCATCGCATCCGTGGTGTTGAGTGCTTTGCCTACCTGACTCTGACGCCCTGACGCGACGCGCTTGAGCTCTCGAAATGCGTTGGGAATTTGTTGCCTAAAGTGTGGGTGGAGGAGGCAGTAGTTAACAGACGCCGAGCACACAAAGGCTAAGCTTAGAATAGGCTTACTGGCAAGGGTCTTGGAGCCGAGTAGCAGATAATATAGATGGATTATTGCTGCGTAGCAGCACAACCATGCTTGAGTTGGGACGTTTGACGTTCAGACAAGAAAAGCACCATCGCTGATTGGCTTATAAATTCTCGCTTCTTATTGGCTTAAACGTTTCGCCCTGACGTGCGCGCAACATCGGCAGAACATTGAAGATTTTGCCGACTGCCGCCACCACTAGCCATGTATTAGGCCTCGCAGAAGGCTTATTCGACCGCTTGGGTGTACCGAGACGCCTGGGTTTCTCTTGGGCAGGTACGTGCCGAGGTGGGACATAATGTTTCCCTCAGTATGATTGATCTGGACGGCGCACTCACGGTTCCGCCAGAGGAACCAACGTACCGTATGCGGCATGGTAAAGAAGAAGCAGTTTTGTTCCCATTCAGCAGACAGGGAGAGACATGTGGCCTCACTAAACGAAAAGACAGCGTCTTCAGGTTGATCTGGAAATTGTGTAGCTACAGCACTAATGTCACACACACTCAGGACATTAATGCAACGCTTGGCGCTTCCAGGACGACGACCTTTGTTCTTGCGTCCGGCAGATAAATCCAAGTGTCCATTCGCATAGATGAATGGCGTCCTCAACGTAACTGCTCGGATAGCTGTCCCGGAACAGCCCGTGCGCCTCGCCTCGAGCACGGGTACCAAAACAAACGTGTGGCGTTGTCAAGAAAAACCCCGTCGTCTTCAGCGGACCGTTGTCGCGACATGACCTGCGTTTGCAGAGGTCATACATCCGCTGGCGTACGGAAGGCATTCATCGTCGTGGTGCTATCTGCAATACCGTGTCCCATGGCGACCATGTAAGGAGTTATACAGATAGGTATTCTT
>BCLK01000415.1:0-12206 GCA_001748405.1 Paraphoma sp. B47-9 | reverse complement strand
AGATTATTTTTTCCCCGACTGTATATGAAAGCTGTCTTGTCAAAGAGTGAACACTTCTGAATCACACTAATCTCGCAATCAAGCACCTCAACTACCTTGACTTCAGCTGGATAAGCGCAACCCATCAGCACCGATCCTACTCACCAGCTGTGCGGTTCTCGTACGGACGCTACCAGCGAGATGCAGACCACCAGCAGCGCTATAGATGTATTCGTTCTCTTCAGCCTCTTTGTTTCGTCGCTTGGCACCCGCTTTCTCTATAGTTTCTATCCATTCAAGGTACAAACTGGCTCACCCGACAAGTGGCTCGGTATTCCACCCATGGGCATTCTGGGGCGAGGCAAGCATGTGGACGGCGTTGTAGTCGGAATATTCAAAAATGTATTCGTCTGCGTCCTCGCCAGTTTCGCGCACAGGGACTTCAATAACTTGCGCATACTCGTAAACGAACGCGCTGAGCACTACGACGACCGCATCAAGATCGTCATGTTCGGCACTGCTGAAGTCTTTGCGTCCCGTGCGTCTATGACTGGCAAACGTACGCGCGACCACTCTGCGGTTGCTCAAATCTTCAGTCGAGGTCGCCATGTTTGCATAGAGTAAGTATGGGGAACAACCAAGCGATATGAGGTGTGTTGAAGATGCACAGAAGTGTTTGTGTGTTGGAGCGATTGTATAGGAATCTCGGCGAGGGCGCTACATCATAGACTCTTGACATTTCTACTCAAAGTGGCACGTACGGGTGGTAGCTGCAAAATATGCCTGCTGCGCCATTTTCGGACGTGCGAAAAGATCAGCGAATGTCAATTTCAAGCGCATATATCCCATGGTGCGTGTCTAATTGGCTGCGGCACAAGGCGGCCTCACAATCGATGGCGTACAACAACAGCCCTAAATACATACGTCTATTGGAAGCGCAAGCGCTCATTCGATCCCGAATGTGACTATCACATACCACAATCGTACACAAGCCATTCACTCCAATCTCAGTCATTTCATCTCAGTCGCGCACGACTGGACGGCTGCATCGCGTGATCAAGCTACAAGGCACCGCGCAGCGCATGCTTTTTTGGAGCCTCGTCTCAAACCAACAGCTCTCACAAGTGTTGCCAATTCACGAAAGTGGAACAGCCAGCTATCTTCGCGGTTGACCTTGACAAGGTATGAGGACGAAGCCACTGAGTCTGAAGCAAGGAAGCCTTTTGATCATTCCATCACTGAGATCTCACGTTCCTGTAGACGTTGTTGCCATATCGGTCGCCATGATGCGCTTGAACCTAGAGTAAAACGTCGATGCAAGAGAATATGGCGACAGTTCCTGGTGGTATGATGTGGATGCCAGCGCATCAATTCGTTGCAGTCGCACGCACCGCAAGGAGCGCACTCACTCACTGCGCCACCTCGATCCAACCAGTTCCACTCTTGCATCGCGGATTGCATAGATCGACTGTCCGCTCACCTCCTCGCAACGCGCGCCTCGCACGCAAAAAGGCCTCTGATCCAGCTCCTTCCTCGTAGTCATCAATGATGGACCACTCATCACCTCAATTGTCCCGAGTCAAACGCAATCAATACCACCCTCATCGCGACCAAGAACCATTTCAGCGGGAGAAATGTTTCTTGGAGGCGAGCGTGGTCGCTGTGTACCCGCAAACGTCCCCTGAGAGACGCCGCGCAACAGGCGAAGTTTGTTCTCCTCATCATTCTCAACGTCTTCACATGACTGCATAAGCGTAAGATGCGCTTAAGCCTCCAGGACACGCTTACGGCGGATAGATCGCTCAAGCTGGGCAAGATGTCGCAGCGAATATTCGCGGCGGAAAAGAGAGGGAAGGAGAGGAAGCTCTACTAGCGGGCAGCGATTCATCGCCGCTACCGCCAATCAGCAACAACTACTGTCTCCTACGGGACTGTATGAATGCGATCCGGGCGTTGATGGTCGTGCTCTGGGCGTGGATCACGTTTCCGATGATGCATCTTCGTGCTCGGTCGGAGGGCCTTGGTGAAGCGACGTCGACCCAGGCCCTTCTGGCCTTTTCCGTCCATTCTTCTGCTGTTACTAATTCCTCATCCTTCTCCTCCTCGTAGGTCGCATGCTCATACGCAGCTCGGAGGGGCGTTAGGAAGGACGCAAAGATGATGGGTGAAAATATGGACTAAGGGAGAAGAGGGTAGCGCGACGGTATCGTCGGCCCGCGGTTCTCAAGCTGCTTTACGGCCGAATCCGTGGTTGAGGACCATGGCGACCAATCTTGTTCCCACTCATGCCTATCGGTACAAGTTCTTGATGCCCCTTGAACGTATTTTCAAGCTACCTCTCCCCGAAGTCTAGACCGACCGATAATCGACACTCTCCTCCATGTTTGTCTTTACGGTCCCGTAGGTTGAGGTATTGCGGTTGAGGTATTGCGGTCGAGGTATTGCGGTCGAGGTACGAATTCGTGGTTGGCGCCGGCGATGTGCGACTGACTTAACCTTGCCTTTGCGATGCTACTCGGTTGTGTTGTACCTACAAACATTTGGCGCCTCGAAATTGGTAATGGGCACCAACACCCTTGGGTTGCTTAAAGACGCCCAAAACAACACGTGCACCCAAAAGTTCGTTCGGGGGTGTTCTTCTCGCAATTATGCAGCGGCTTGAACTTTGCCCATCGGTTGGAGTACTCCCCCACGGTTCGGGCGCCTCAAGATAGGCGATGCGGGACAGACCGTTCGCCATCATCAAGGCCCCAAAACCTCGTAAATGGTGATGACGCGGCGTGGGTCATTGGGTCGACCTCGTAGTCGTACTTGCCTTGGTGATGAATTTGTTGATCACTGAAGTCGAGCTGAAATGACCACGTGCTTTTTCCAGTTCCGTCATGCTCCTTGCAGGACACCTCCTCCATCATCGATCTGGAGTATACATTCCACACACGTATCTAGCTAGCGTCCTGGAGGAGATCCTATCGCCAAACATCGAAACAACTATAGAGTCGGCCTCGCAGATCTGTTTGAGAACAAGAGGCTTCATCGTTGCCGCCACCTACGCCCTAAAAGAGATCGCCGCCAGGAGCTGCAGCCGCATGAGGACTGGGCATCGACCGCGTTAAAGGTCTACGGGGTAGCCTGCCTGTTGATAGTAGAAGTCTTCATGATCATTTAACGCCCCCGCTCGTGCAGTTCTTCGACGTATTTGTTTGCGACGTTGGCCATCTCTTCCGTGAACTTGACCTCCTCTTCTTCGCCAGATCGTCATAGCGTTAGCGTCTCCTAGGGCATACACGTGTCCTGCATAGTCTAATTTCTTGAACAAATCCATTTTAAGGGCATCTGGGCAGAGAGGCGAGGTGAGCTCCTTGGCATCGTACTCGCGCACGTGCTTGAGCTCCTTTGCCATCATCGTGTCAAGGCCCGAGTAGTTGCCGAAATAAATATAGCGGCCCTCAATCATGGTCCGGTACATCATCAAGTACAGGAGCCGCCTACCCGCCTGTTCTCTCTTCGGCGTTCCCAAAGCCGCCGTTGTTGTGAAGATCAAGCTCATCACTGCACGCCCGTCACAAATTCGCTACTTGTTGAGCGAGGGAAGAACAGTGGTGCGGTAAGGTGAGACAGAGGCAGGGCCTGAGATCACGGAGCGGGATGCAGGTAGCTTGAGCGTTCCGTAAAGTTAACGAGCACTGCAATGACGGAGCTAGCTGGTCTTGCGCGGATTGCAGAGGTATGGGAGGATCTTTTCTCGCAAAGCCCGCTGGACGCCTTCGCCGAGATATCCCGCCACTCTCGCCGCAGGTCGGCATGGGTTTCACCGTGGTCACGACCCTGGCCGGGACTGTGGTCTTGGTGTTCGTCACGAGCCCTAGACCGCCACTATCTTGATACTGACGACGAGCGCGGCTTGATGCTGGAGTCACAATTGAACTCTGGGATCTTGCCCTCGTGCGAGTCTTGTCAGAACGTCAGGACACCGCTGAACCACTGACTGAAAGACCGCCCCAGAGGAGGAAAACGGCATGTGAGGTGTTGCTGAGCGTCGACGTCGCGGGGAACGTTTGAGTCATGGGGAGCCTGCTCGATCGAGCTATGCGCAGACAGAACATGGGACAACCGCTCGAGGCAAGAGACGTCTTGGTCTACTACGCGCCCGGGGTGGTCTTTTGAGGTCAAGACAAAGGCCTTGTAATGGGCTTGGACAGCACAAGTTGAGGACCACCGATGCCGAGCCTAATCTGATCGACCTGGCTACAGGTCATCGACAGGACAGGCGCGGATGTTTACATTGGCATTTGAGTTGCCAGACTTCTTACCAAGCGCGGCCCTAGGGCTGATAAGTGTCGCAATGTGTGCAGGCGTCTTTGGATAATTGTGAAGTCCTGCTAGAGAGTCCTTGATCGAGATGGGGGCAGTAATGTGCGTCAGGTGGCAGCTGAGAACTCTGCTACAGCGTATTGTGGTGTCATCTGCGTCTTAACGCCGGTACTCGGTGGTAAAGCCATTAATAAGTAGGTGGTTGTTCTGACGTCGAATCCTGGCGCGGCCGCGTCCACATCCAGCGCCCACAAAACGGCACATGACGAGCCATTTCAAGATGCAGGGATAAGGCAATGCTGAAAGAGGATTCATTTATGACAAAGAGCGAAGGAGGAAAAAAAAGTACCTCGGAAGGACACAGAGGGCGATGTAGAAGCGTGCCAATGTCGAGCAACACCTAGCCAACAAGGCACTGACACAGAGTGAGATCATCACCGAGTAGAGTTGTTGTCGAACAGAGGTGGTCATGCTTGACTTTGTGTCGAAGACGGACGAAGGCTGATAAATACCTTGACAGATTCGCGAATGAGGTGGTACACGGGAGGGCCTAACAGTGCAAGCTGAGGGACCGAAACTTGGGAAGTCCACCGAAAAGGAACGCCAAATACTAGGACGTATGATCCATGAAGAGAGCGCATTAACAAGGTGTTGTCGCAATGAAGCGTTGAGGAAGAAGCAGGTACAGGGTATTTCGAAACTCGGTAGGACGGTATTCAAAGGGTCATCGGCCGAGGAATGAATGGCTGCGCAGGCGGCTGCTGTCGTATAAATCGTGTCCACTGTCAGGGGGCAATTAACAGATATAGGCCCGTCAGGCAAGTAAATTCCGGCGACTGCGACTTCAGCGAGGGAGACGTCCATTGAGGAAACATGGAGATACCACCGAGGACATGGTTCATGAGGAAGACGTCAAGACGAACGTGGGGATATCGTAGAGGTTTACTAGCTGCAACGACGACTATGAAAGCCACGCCGACCAGAAAGGAGTACTCAATGGGCCAGTGTTCGATGGTTCTTGATTGCGGAAGACAAAGGCAAGAATTCTTGACACCACCCTCAATGAGTGAACGTGGCTGCTTTTTTGAACTTTTTCCAATAATAGCAGCTATTCAATCAGCATCGTTTTTGACGACAGGCGCATTGACGTTGCCGATTGGTGGGTCTGCGGGCGGAGTGGCTCCAGAGCGTGCATCCATGTGGCCTCGGCGATTGCCGCCTTCAGTCTCATGTGTCAAGCCGTTAAGTGGTGTCGAGGTCGGGAACGGGTCCCGCGGATGCAGCGTTGGAAAGAGACTGCAAGCATGTCAGTTGGCACAGCTGGTCTCAGGGGCCGAGGCGCACCAGCCATCGACAGCAGTGCCGCAGTACTGAGGCTCGAGACGAGATCAACATGGTGCTGTGGCATGCTGGGGGGTGATGAGAGATCAAGAGAGAGGAAGTACCGTAACGTGCAGCCCCATGTCAAGATGCGGCGACCTGAACATGCTCTCCCTCCGCTATGTCTCTAGCCCCAGCTTCTGCGACCTCCAGCTCTGCACGGAGTGCAGGAAGTATGCGAGTAAGTTGATCGTGTATGGATTCGTCGACCGCACTGACTTTGCGCTGCGGTGGCATGATGAATACAGCGATCGTGTGGGGATCGTGTTTTATCGAGGCCATCTTTGTCGTTGCTGTCCTTTGCGCCGAGATTTTGGCTAGGGGCTGAGTAAGGCCTGGTTCGGGCGGTTGCTGAGCGAAACAACAAATGTAGGGTTGTGGAATCAACGGAGGAGTCGTGAAGGATTGATCTACCCTGAACGTGATAAGAGTGATTACGAGTGTGGGGGGCGATATGGAGACCGGAGATGCCCTCAAAGTTGTCTTGTTCATTCTGCAATTGTGACTGCATGCTAGTGATGGCCGTGTAGCTGGTGTCGCACGGTCGCAGACGCAGCGTTATGGACACTATGGCCCTGCGCTTCTTGCAGGCATCCTCCTTTTTGCACTGTGTGGAAGCGCTCAGCACCCGGCCAAGATGTGGACCAAAGCTGCTTTTCGTACACACTGAGCGCCGTTTTTGCCTCCTGGTCGCGGTCCTGGGGAGTTGTTGGCTAAGGCTTGGCACAGCTCCGGGATAGCGTCGTAGAAAGAGCATCTGACGTCAAGCGACAAGAAGGACACCGTGCTTGTTGTGAAGTGTGCGCCAGAAGCCGGGACTCCAGTACTTGGGGACATTTTTGAAGTTGGCAACCATGCGATAGTGAGCGTCTCGTCCCCGGTAATTGGGCTCGAGCTGCCCAGGTGGTGGGTGGGGTCATTGTGCGGGGCAACAAGCGCGTCGAACGACACGCCAATGTCGCGGTCGATCGTGGGGATGGATACAGTCACCCAGGAGTCGCTGTAGCACGGGCAGAGGTTGGCGCAGGCGTCTGCAAATTGCTTGCGGCGCTCTGCGATGGTGGCATCAAGAGGGTCAAACCTCGGAAAGCCGGATGAAAAGGCTTGGCGCAACGCCGTCTCGCACCTGCAGCGCAGTCGTTGAAGTGCGGCAGGGTGTCGCGAGCGTTGCTTTGGCGGTGCATCCCCAACCAGCCCACGATGCTGCCACATACCAAATACAACAAAAGTCTTTGTAGCCGCACCGAAGGTGCTGGAATTGAGTAGCAGAACAACGTGCTCATACATGGCGAAGTTGGGGGCGAGATATCTGGGGTTACACAAACAATGATAGCAAACAAATCTCCGGAAAAGCCTTGCCGTTGCCGTCATAACCCTCCAGCGCCCACCTGGCACCATCCGACCACCAAGGATCGCCACCATATGCAGCATGTCGGCTGAACAGGACCTCGACGTTCTACGTGGCGATCTCGTTTCTTACTTTACAGGGGAATACGACAAGTTCCTCGAGAACGCAAACGGACGCGAGCAGGATATTATTGGGGTGAAGGATGCCGAGAGAGAAGAAGCACTGGCACAGCTCAAGCGAGAGCATGCAGCGAACATGGCAGAGTTGCGGCAGCAGCATGACGTGCAACAAGCCGAAGAAGTTGCGAACGTCAAGTTGGAAACAGCCCAAGCAAAAGGGAACGCCTTGGCCGAGCTCAAGAAAAGGCTGGACAAGGAAGCTGATCAAGCTCGTTCACGTGAAAGAAGTCAACATTCTCAAGAGATTGACGGTCTTGTCCAGCAAAAAGACAAAGAGAAGAGCGAAGCACTTGAGGAACTCGAGCGCAAGCATGCTGAAGATATGAAGCAAGCGCGAATCGATATGAGGAAATCTTTGGCTAAAGAAATGGCTGAAGCAGTCGCACAAGTGGAGCGGGAGAAGGACGAAGAGATGAAAGAAGCGATGGAACAATTGAGACGCGAACATGCCAAAGCTACTGAAGACTCCAATCTTCTGGCACAAGCGAAAGACGTACATGAGGCAGAAGCAATCGCAAAGTTGGATCAAGGGACGGACGCAGAGAAAGGTTTCGTACTGGCGGAGCTTAAAAGACGGTGCATGCCCACGCGGGCCTGGGAGACTCCAATGACCACGCGCCTTCCTGATGAAGACCATCCTGTTCTTTGCTGGGCGCGTCTCCACGGCGATAGTCAAAACGATGCCGCCAAACATACGCCCGAAGACATCACAGTGGACATATTGGGGTGGGCTCCGAAACCGGTTGGAGATCCCAGACACGTTTTCTACCATGATCTGCATCAAACCCGAATTTGTCTGCCTTCAGAAGAGAAAAAATGGCAGTTAGACGGCATCGTTCTGGAATCTGATCTCACTAGCGATTTGTGTGACCGTGTGGAGCCCATGATTCTTTCAGCAGTGCGCAGCAATCGCAATGTCATGATTGTCAATTGCGACAAGTCCTCCACGGCGCAGACCACTTCTCTCGCCTTTTTGAGCCGCACGTTGCGAATCATCTTTTGGGGAACGCCGCCACGTGAGCTCGCGATCGAGATGTTTCAGGAGCTCAACGGAGAAGTTGACAAGGTCAGTACGTTCAGTGACGACGCTGGCCTAGGACGATTCCAACGAATCGAGCCAGATACCTTTCCGTTGGCGAAGCGACCGCATAAAATGAACAAGCCATACGAGTCAACTAAATCTGAATATCTCCGTAAAAAAGTAGACGTGGAGGAGCACATTCGCAATGTCTTTCGAGATAAAAATGAGCGAGCCAACATTGTCATTCGCCTACACAGCAGAAAAATTGGGTACTCCGAGCACGACGGGATCCTGACACTCGTGGACCTTGCCAGCAAAGACGATCAATCAGCGCTTCAAACTACCCAATCCTCGTAGAAGGGCGTTCAGGACAGTTGGATTCCAAAGTCACTGCGCCAATTTTCAGGGTACTGCCAGTCTCAACAAGGACATGCCTATTATTCAGATTCAGGTACTGGTCAACTAAACATCCAGCTAGCAGCCGACTTTGACAGCCCGTTGACAAGGCTGATCAACTGGGCCACAGATTCAAAGGATGCATGGCCGCGCCCAAGCATCCTCGTCATTGGGCATATTAGCACCGTGCCAGCGGAGGCAGCTGAGAGCAAGGCAATGCTGGAATGGCTTCATGGCTGTTGTGGGTACGAATATCGGTCGGAGAGGAAGGCGGATCCGTGGCTACACGCGACAGTAAGTAAGCTGCATGACGACTTGCAGCGAAAGGCAATGCAGTGGGAAGGGTTTGCAAGACGAAATATTAAATACGAGACATGCAAGAATTTTGCAAAAGCGTTGGAATCCTCTAAGAAGACTTAAGAGAGAGCTGACGGGGGCGAAGACCACCTTGAAGAGCGGAAAAATAGAGAAGCAGACAGAATGCGAGGAGAGCAGTGGGGAGTAGAAGGCCTGACTGCAGCAAGACAAACACGGTTTTGAGGGCTACATTAACGAGGTGGGTTTGTAGGGCTACGAAGTCAAAGCTAGTGAGAGGAACAGGGGGTATGCAAAGTCTGAGATAGAGACATAACAATGACTATAGAGCGTTTGAACCTTGATGCTATCGAGAAACGCTATTAGTTTCCACTCGGTCTGCTTGCCAAGCTTAGAATCCCGCGATCGGAGACAGAGCGAGGCTTGACCCCTTTGCCATCAACATTTCGCTCAACATCCTCCCCGCCCTGTCTGTCTTCTCGTGGCTGCACATACTTGCTCTTCCGCCTCTCAAAGACAGTTTTTCCTTCAGACATACGAAGCTTGCGCTGCATGTGTCGGTTTGCTTGAGCTTTCCATCCTTTGCTGGCGCACTGGATCTGGCAACGTGCTGCTTGCACATGACGTATTTTCCAGCGTAAAGAGAAGGATATTGAGGTTCAAGGAAGCTCTTATAGGACATGCTGCCTGTATGAAGGTCTCTTTTGTTGTAGCGCACGAGTAGGTGACTTTTGCGCAAGAGCGCGGGGAGGGAAGAGGTTAAGATGGCAAGCACCAGTACGGCGGGCAGCAGGCGCGGCAGCATCATTGACACCATCATCAGGGCGGCCAGAGCATTATCGTGTTTGAGGGTGGCAACTTCAGGTCGCGAGATAAACACTGCTGCGGTGGGACCAGCACCTGAGTTTTGTGACGTTGCGGCCTGCAGATTGCATGTCAAGCTCTCGGCTAACCATGAGTGCTCGCTAACACAGAGACTCTTCGGCTGCTCGGTGAGACGGTCGACGCACGTCGGTGCTAATGACCGTGACTGCAAAGGCGATCGTGGCATGCCGCCGACGGCGTATCATGGCAGCGGTCCGTGTAGAAGCCGTACCATAGGTAGTGTCTCCAAGTGCCATCTTCCTCCATAATATCTAGTTCAGTGGCGAAGACGGCGCGCAAGGCTTCGTGAGCTGGTTTTCAGCGTTGATAGCTTCGGGAACGCGGTCGTGTCGATCAGTGTCGGTTCGGGTGGGCTCTTGTTTCATTCCTCCACTTCCTTACTGTCATCGTCCCATAGTCTGTGGAGCAGCAGAATGCCGTGCACGCGCCGTCCACGGCAATGAAGACACGCGTCTAGTCCCGAGCCTCACATGAGCTGACGATGATTCGATCGTGCAACACTCCTCAACAGGATCATATTGATCGATCTTGTCTACACCCGGAATACAAAGGAACCCGCCAGAGAACTTTTATTTAAGGAGATCTCGATTGAGCTGCGCCGGATGCATTGTGAATTAGACGCGTTCAGCATCCAGGCATTCGTAGCTTCGTTGAGACTGGCAGTACTCTGACATTGTGCTTCGGGTGGCGGACCCGGTCGATGCGCATGCTTCAATGGTGTGACTGTTTGGCGTCTTCTTGACGGTTGCTGAAGCACAAAAAATGCTGCGAACAGGCTCGAAAGGTAGCCGAACGGGGTCAGACGGAGGCATCAGCGGGCTCGATCCTCGTTCTAGCTTATCCACATCGTGCAGCTTTGCTATCCAGAACAACGACATATACTAAATCCGTCTCTATAGGCGGACAGCAGAGTTATTCAAGCTGCAGTTTCGTATCATGGGCGGAACGTGACGATATGAAGTGTGAGAGAGGCCTGGGACGATAGTTGCAGAGTCCACTGGTTGACGTCCGCTTCATTCGTGGCTTTCAAAAGCAAAGCGAACGGCGCAATGTTTAAAAGGTTGCGGTCAGCCTTGAGACATCAACATCAAGAGTCGTACAACAAGGTACGGTCGGTCATGGCAAAGTGAGCTGTTCCAGAGCAAATCCAGGGGACGATAAGTACTGGGCGAGGGATGGCCGAGCCACAAGTCGCTTGGAGAAAGCACGTTAATTCGTGTATGAACTGCGTGATGATCTGGTAACTCTCACACTGCATTGGTGAACCAGTATCCAGATATGCGGGTAGAGTGATAGACGTTAACTGGACCTCAAATCCGTCATCTGGACAGGCAGACAGTGCCGAACCCCTTCTGCAAAGAGATAAAGCTTATCATCTTGATGACTTCGGGGATGACGAGGGATGCTCTAATTCGAACCACCAGATCCTGCGATGCCTCCTTATAGTGTTGGCCAGTCATCAGCATGTACAGTTTTGTATCGCGGTGGCGTCTGCTTGTCCTCGCCAGACAGCAACTATCGCGGCCGAGCACAAGCCGTCATTTTCCACGGTTCATTAACTTCTTGTCCCAACTCCCGTCTTCAGGGTTCTATTTCAGGGTGCTATTACTCTGTGGTACAAGACGCCTCTAAGGGCGCTATGCATTCCCTTCATGTCCATGTATTGCCAGGGAAACCGTCCGATTGTGTTGCCGAACCAGGAACTGTGCATGTCTTCTGGTGTAAGATGTGTAGCATCAAGCCGTGATGTGCTATTGAGTTGTGACATGGTCAGCGCTAGCCTTCCAAGTGCAAATGTTCGTTCGGAGTTGAGATGGCGGGCGAGCAACGACGGGATCATGCTGACGTCACGCTTATACTCATAGGAGGCCCAAGCACGAGTCGAATTGCCCAGGCCAGTGTCTCTTGCAGCGGTATCTTTCCTCGGTAAGAACAATTCGACCAGACGGGCTCTGAACGACTGCGTGTGAATGTCCCAGACAAGAGGCGTAGAGTGAACAGTGACGGGCTCAACCTTCTCGCCGGCAGACAGAATGGATTCAAAGACCGCCTAGAGTTCGGCAATGGCACATGTTGTATCTTCTGTGGACGCATCTTGAATCTCTATTGTGTTTGGGAAGCAAAGGGGCCTTGGTACACCAGACAGCATGGTGCAGATACACTGCTCTTTGAGGCGAAGTAGCATCACAATGTGCTCTTGGGCGTCAAGCAATGACGCTGTGCATCGCCGCACTCTGGCCCACTGGGTGCGATTTTGCACCAGCCATGCAATCCCATGCGCAGCTCTCTTAATCCGTCCCGATGGACATGCCCATACACGTCGAGCGGACATATCTCGGATGCTGGCGATGTACCATCAATGTGGCTCTTACCAGGGCCTGCAATTATAAAG